>JBAGKO010000008.1:23371349-23390775 GCA_037177275.1 Acacia concinna
TTTCTTGTATGATCCTGTTACCGTGTCCATGGCCGACTGTGACCATGAACATGGCCACCATTTCTTCTATTCCAATACTCGTAGTCCGTTGTAACCCGTGTTCAACCAATTTTGCACATAAGTGATGGAACACACGTTTTTCTAGACGAAAATTCTCATGACAGATAATATCATTTCCTCTCAAAACCTCAGCTACCCACTCTGCACCTGATAAGTTACTAGTCCTGCGTGGCTGTTTGTTTAAATAAGGCTTGACGTATTCACCCACCAGCTGTACGACCTTTTCACAGTCTTCTATCTCTTCAAGTAAAAGGGTCATTGCTAAAGCCTTTCTATCTTCGCTTGAACTCGCCATTTGAGAATGCAACCTCTGTGATGGTCAAATTGGAACGAAGTAGGATTAAGTTACGAATAATGCAAGCAAGCAATAACATAAAGCTAAACATACATAATTGTCATACAACAAAGTCCGGATAGTGTGACAATAACAACTGTTCGACAATGAAACATAAGGAAAATAAAAGCATAGTGTGTCAACATAAGTACAAGCAATCAATTAAGATCCGGGGGCCTTTTGATACTGTGGCGAATTATAGGCATGATGCTTCAACCATTTCACCAATTCCTCTCGATCTTCCCGTAATCCTAGGTACATCGACCGAGGAAGTGGATACATCATCATATTACAAGAGCGAAAGCACAGGTCAGGCATGTCAGGTT
This sequence comes from Acacia concinna, assembly GCA_037177275.1. Taxonomy (NCBI): domain Eukaryota; kingdom Viridiplantae; phylum Streptophyta; class Magnoliopsida; order Fabales; family Fabaceae; genus Acacia; species Acacia concinna. The sequence goes on from JBAGKO010000008.1 coordinate 23,372,070, forward strand.
GTTCCCTCAGTTCCGGCATTTTAACCAACTCCTTCACTATCTCCTGAATCTGTGAATCGTCATTGTAGATCTTACTGAACGCATCCAATCTGTTCTGAGATTTTGAGGCAATGCTACTAACAGCATCTGCAATTTGCTGAGACGCTGACCCTTTCTTCTTTCTAGATTTTGAAGAAGCCTCTCCCCTTGTTCTTTTCCCTGTGCTTTGGAATCCAGTTGCTGCAGTAGGCGGATTAGCTGTTCCCAAAGTGAACCCCTGGAGATCATCAGTAACTCCTACATTGGATGGAATATCCCCTTGAAGGTCTTCGTCACTGTCACCAGAGCCTTCTTCACGAGGCATTGTTGGTATGTATACATCATTTGCATCCAGATCTACAAGCCTCTGCGGTGAAGCTGATGGTCTCTGATGTGAAGCTGATGGCCTCTTATGTGAAGCTGACGGCCTCTGTTGTGAAGCTGATGGTCTCTGTTGTGAAGCTGACGGTGCCAACATATCGGCTCCCGAGGCTAGCACATCTTTGAAAATCATCCGCAACTCGTTACCATACATCAAGCCTGAGTGTCGATACTTCTCATATGCTTTGTTCTCCTGTATACATGAAACATTCAAATAAGTCCGTTGTTAGCAATTATTAATAACAACAATTCCACATGAAAAACATAACTGTCATACCATAATTTTCCTATCCCACCATTCGTCATCAGCAATTACCATGTTCTTCGACCAATCGAAGGTGATACCGGTCTCCTTTGAGAACAGGTCGTCCCACGCTTTCCATTCCTTCCGCAATGCATCATACTTATTCTTAAGTTGCTTCTTCGTATATGAGTTGCCTGTTTTTTCATTAAATCCAGCTATAATGGCGTCCCACCCCTTCTTCGTAAAAGCCAAACCAGTACGCTCCTTCTTATATATTTGGTTAACCATTTCTGCGATAAAAACCCCTATGGTTCTTGTATCCCAAGATGCCTGTGTCTCTTTATCCCTCATATTGCTATGACAATAGTAACAAGCAATAACATGTAATACAATAACAAACAAGCAACAATATCATAAACGTGACAACGTGTGGCAAACTAAATATAGACACCTCTATTGCTAGCAAATTATACCGCACACTATAACATCAAGAAAAAGTCATAAAACGAATATAATTGGACTAGGATATCATTTGAATGAAATTTTGTAAACCAACAACAACCGTAAGCACATGAAAATGAAATAATTCATGGTGAGAGAGAATTTGGTTACAAAATTACTTAGGAAAACTAACCAAGTGAAATAATTAATCATACAAAGATAACATTATTATACATGAAAATTCATTTATTTATTTTTTTGATTGGAATATGTACATAGATGAGAGGCGCCCCTAATAGTAATAAGTAATAATTGAATGTGAGGGAGGGGAGGCTGGTTACTTGAGAACAAAATATGCAGAATCATCTAGTTTAGTCGAGTGAAGGAATACATTAGGTGTGGATAGAGATGGATTTGACTCGTTCTCTTATACCTCAATTATAAGGCAAGCCATGTTCAGTTACACACAGTTCTGCACTTTAAACAATCCTCTTCTCTTGTTGGTATGAATCTCAGATATGACACGTTTTGGTGAGATGAAATCAAATAACCTGACTCTTCCCAAAATGTATAAACACTTCAAAAATTAATTTTTTAAACATACCTTTATTCTTTAAATTTGAAATTATTCTTATGCTTAAGTGACACAGAAGCCTTTCTCTTTCAATGCGAGACAGAGCAACAAACGGAATATTTAATTTCATTCTTCTGTTCTTGATGGTTTCGGGAAGAGCCCATATACATATAGAAAACACTTAAGGTAACTGAAGTTGAAAGAAGAGGAAAAAAGGAGCTAACTACTGTCCGCTGCAATTGTAAGGTAACTGAAGTGTGCTCTTATTAGTGCTGAAATAAGAAGGCAATGCAAAATACTAAAGCAAAAAAGGCAACAAGAGTCAACAATTTCAGAGCACCAACTGTGAAATACTTCCTGAGCACCAACAAGAGTCAAAACACAAAATGCAATCTACCAATTTCAGAAATCCCAGAAAAACGTAATCCACAAATTCCAACAATCCACCAAATTCATATATCCCAGAGAAGAGGATGAAATCAACGTACCTACACCAAACCGTGAACCCCTGCCGTGGTCAGAGATCTGAACTGTCATGGGTGAGACCGAACAGGGCAAATGGCGGCAAGAAGAGTCCTAAAATCGCGAGCTTACCTGGAAGGTTCGTGAGATGAGTGCCGACGGTGGAGAGAAGAGTGGGAGCCGCGAGCTTGCCTGGGTCCGTGAGAGATAGGTGGAGTGTGGGTAGTGACAGAGATGAGCTGCCGACGGTGGTGAGTGAGCCATGGTGGAGAGAGGAGTTCAGCCTAGAGCTTCGCTGGGACTGTGGCTGGAGGGAGGTCGTGAGCTTGCCTGGAGGGAGACCCAACCGTGTCGTGGCAAAGAGAAGAGTGGTCGCGAGCTTGCCTGGAGCCTTGAGGGAGGGTCCGTGAGCGAGAGGAGTTGAGAAAAGGGTGAAGAAGATATGGGTTCAGGTTTGAAGAAAGAGTGAAGAAGAGAGAGGGACCGGAGAGATCAGAAATCACGTGGGTGAGAGAGAAAGAAAGGAGCAATGGTCAAAAAAGCTACCGCTAGCCTGCAAAAGCTTCCGAAGGCGGCTTATCACTTTCAGTGGCTTTTGGACAAAAGCTACTTCTATTAACCAGTCAAAGCCAAACACCCTTTTAAGTCACTGAGGCGTTTTTTTATCCAAAAAGTTGAGAAAAGCCCTCTAACGCAGGCCCTTGAAAGTCATAACGATGTATGCGTTGTCTGCGTTATAACTAAGCCGCCAATTGTATGACAAGATTCTTATGTCGGAAAGGAACGGGAGCTGTGCTCTTCACCATCCCTAATCCTATATCTGTTCTCCTTGCTCCCTCTCCCGCCTTGTTGTCGCCGCCATTCCTTTTCGTCCCTTTCACTTCTAAGCCTCTACTTGCTAGATTCATCAACACTTCTCTCCGCCAAACGCCATTTCTTCGTCCGCTATCATCCTTGTCATTCGCCGCCACCATGCCTGGAACTGGTACTGCGGGAGCGGAGTGGCCAGCGAAGCGTATCAGGGACACATTCATAAAATTCTTCGAGGACAAGAATCACGTGAACTGGAAGTCTAGCCCCGTTGTTCCCCTCAATGACCCCACCCTTCTCTTTGCGAATGCTGGTATGATTCTCTTCTTCACCAATTTTTTAAGTTTCGGAAGTTGCGCAGAACATCCCTGTTTCATGGCGTTATATGTTCTGTAAATAAGGGTTTTGGGACACTATAGCCCTGTGTTGCGTAACTGATCAGAGATCCAAGATTTTGACTTTCTAATTAAAGAGCAATCCTTCAAAATTGCCTTCTCTCATCATCTCTCTACTGAGTTAGTAAAAGAAATGGAAAAACAAGACACAGTTTATGTGAACCTTTTAATCTATGTCCTGACTTTTAACTCAAGATGTAGCGTAGTGTGAGCTGGACTGTCGGATGTGATGGAACATGGCTTCTTAAATTCAACGTGTTGTAAGATGCAAGTGTTATCTGTATATACACTGTTGCTGATTGTAATATCTGTGAAATTAGTGTAGTTGAATATCTTGTCTTGTAACAACCATCAAGTACCTCTATAATCATGATTACATTTCCCATCAAAGGGTCTTCTCTTCATCTTTTGTCATTTCATAAAATGCAAGTTGCAGTTTTCATCTTTCTTCCAGATCTAAGAGGCATTATAAGTTTATCACATTCCCCTTGGTACACGTTCTAGTCATAGTTTAAACATTAAAGAGGACGATGTTTTGTAGCCTCTTCAGTTTATTTGTGCGCGTTTCATTATTAGTTTTATTTCTTGGTCGTAATTTATGATGTTATGTCAATTTAAAGTAGGAACAAATTTCGATTTCACCATGCGGATATGGTAAATAACCAAAGCTTCATGTGGATTAACACTACTTTGTATTTCTTTTGTTATACTTATTTGTTTTTCCCATGGACTCTTTTATCACCCTTTCTTGAAGGGAAAAATTATAGAATTCACCGTTGCAATCTGCTTGGAACTTGACAGGCATGAACCAATTCAAGCCAATCTTTTTGGGAACTGTCGATCCTAATACTGGCTTGAGCAAACTCACTCGATCGTGCAATACCCAAAAGTGCATACGAGCTGGTGGCAAACATAATGATCTTGATGATGTAGGAAAAGATACTTACCATCATACCTTCTTTGAGATGTTGGGCAATTGGTCGTTTGGTGATTACTTCAAAGAAGAAGCCATTGGATGGGCATGGGAACTTCTGACAAAGGTATGGGCCTTCACTGTTAATAGATGGTTATACTTCAGCACATCAGGCTGTGTGCTGAATTTCTGTCTGCTTCTGATATACATGATTAAATTTTATGAACATTTAATATTGGACTTTTGGGATTCCCTAATAAGTTCTGAATATTTGAGGAAGGATCAGTTTTGGTGAAACACCTTAATACTTGAAATGCCTTTAGGAGATGGAGCATGTGAGCATTGAAAAAGGCCATATTCATACTTTTGGCTTGTCTTATTTTCTCTTTCCTTTAAATTTCATTCTGTTTCAACTATTTCTTTCCCTTTCTGCCTTCTATGTTCAGTTTGTATTTGGCCATGATGTCAGGCTAGAAAATAGTTTTTTCAAGATGAATTGTGCTGTTCTATGGGAAAAACTCTTTGTGCAAAAATAATTTGAAACTGACTATTTTTTTAGGACAGTTTTTTGGGTCATCTGACCTAGTTCAGTAACTTGTTCATTGGTTTGTCAGTTGAACTGATTAATTTGGTAGGATTCTTTAAATTGAGGGTTGTACTATCTATCAGATGTTCCATGCATATTCATAATTATATCTTTGATAGGCCACCTTCATTTACTTTCTTTTTGGGTGCAGGTTTATAAATTACCGACAGATCATCTTTATGCGACATATTTTGGTGGTGATGTTAAGTCTGGTCTTGCTCCTGATGTTGAAGCTAGGGAAATCTGGCTTAAGTATTTGCCAGCTGGCCACGTTCTTCCCTTTGGTAGTAAAGTATGTTTTGTGTTTTTAAACTTAGTTTTTATCTGATCCTGTGATTCTTGTGTTTGAGATTCTAGTTAGCCTGGAAATGCATAGTGTGGATTTTGAATTTGTAACATAAATGACCTGTTTATCAAATTCAATTCCTTTTCTCTTGAACATGGAAATATCAAATACTTTGACCAGACGTTAGTGAACCATCCAATCCAATTTTGAAAATATAACTTGTGGTCTTCATATCTAACTGGGTTTATATTTGAGTAGGACAATTTCTGGGAGATGGGTGATACTGGCCCATGTGGACCTTGCACTGAGATACATTATGACAGAATTGGCAACCGTGATGCTGCATCCTTGGTCAATAATGATGACCCTACATGCATTGAGATATGGAATCTTGTGTTTATTCAGGTTTGATGTTGGCTGTCTTGCTCATTTTTTGAGTCATTGGCATTTATGAATTTGATGATCTGGTCTGAGTGTACCACAAGATGCAAACCAAATTTTTCATCAGAATATCTAACTTGCCCTTGGGTGAAAGGCTTACTAAGGTTTTTCTGGTCTTATTTCCCTTCACTTTTTCCATAACAGTTCAATAGGGAGGCTGACGGGTGTCTTAAACCTCTGCCGGCAAAACATGTTGACACAGGCTTGGGATTCGAAAGATTGACCTCTGTACTTCAGAATAAAATGAGCAATTATGACACTGATGTCTTCATGCCTATATTTGATGTCATTCAACAGGTATGATGGTGGCGGTTCTCATGACTTCTCTGATATAAGGTTTTTGAAATTGAAGATATTGTGTCCCATATGTCAATTCACTTTCCAGTCTGCCAGATGATAATTATAATGCAACACTATGCAGGCAACTGGTGCTCGTCCCTATTCTGGAAAAGTTGGGCCTGATGACGTTGACAAAGTTGACATGGCATACAGGGTCGTTGCAGATCACATCAGAACTCTATCATTTGCCATTGCTGATGGATCTCGCCCTGGTATGTTATTATACATTGGGTGTCTCTATGCTTTTCTTTAAAAAATGATAAAAAATAATATTTAGTCATCTATGTTCTGCATTTTACCCTTTTTACCTTACCATAAAATAGGCATGCCCCATCTCTTATTGCATTCTTTTTATGGTCCAAATTTCTACATCACTTGGTTTTTTTTAATGCTAATTAGTGCATATTTACGTAATTGTGTCGTGTATACTTGTTTTCAAGGTAATGAGGGTCGTGAGTATGTCCTGAGGCGTATACTCCGTCGAGCTGTTCGGTATGGACGTGAAGTCTTAAAAGCTAAAGATGGATTTTTCAATGGGTAGGTATAATTTTCTGTTGGAGATTTGTTTCAGTGGTTGATCACTAAGTTTCTTGATATATTAATTATTTTTTTTTGTGTTCTTAAATCTGTTAATTACAGGCTTGTAAATATTGTGGTGAATCTAATGGGTGATGTGTTTCCGGAGCTAAAACAACACGAAGGGCTTATCAAGGATGTCATTAAGGAGGAGGAGGAAAGTTTTGGCAGAACCTTAATTAAGGTAAGATTTCTTGTGTATGAACATAAGTGTTAGCGTGATGACCATGTTTTTGTTTCTCGTGAACTTGGGGAGTTATGGTGTTGCTGATGGATTTTCTTGCATTATGTTCTTTTATAATTAAGGTCAAGACAAATCTGACTGCGTCTTTTGCCTCTTCAGGGGATTGAGAAATTTGAGATGGCTGTTCGACATGTTCAGGGAAAAGTCTTGAGTGGGCAGGCAAGTAAAGTCTTTTGTATTGTTATCATGCATATGATATTTTGCATCTTGCGGAGGTCATTCACTTGAAAGACCTCTATCCTCCTGAGGAATTAAGATCCATGCACTTAGCCTAGCTGACGTTGATGACTTGATGCAATCTTTTTCTCCATGCTAATCATAGCAATAAACAAGTTGTTGTAGACATACCTATCTGTGATTCCTGTCCAGTTGTATAGTTACTGAATGTCTTTGTTTCGTTCTCAAATCTTAAAGAGCAACGGAATTCTATGTTTCTTGTTTATTGTTCAAGATTGTCTAAATGTAAATTTAATGTGATTGCTTGATTGGTGACAAAGTACCTCCAAATTCTGCTCGAGTTCAAAATTGAGGATATTTTCTAATGTGATAAACAAGCTTCATACAAATTTTAATTTTCTAGTTTTAAATTGTGATTCAGTTGAAACTATTACCCTTGTTATTTTGCAGAATGTCTTATGGTGATGTCTCATCCATTTATATCTCTTGATTGCAGGAAGCCTTTATTTTGTGGGATACATTCGGGTTCCCATTAGATCTCACTCAGGTAGATAGAGGGCTTTTGCTGTTTATTGTCCGAAGTTTTGCATTTTAAACTGTTTGTACATTACTCACTCTACTTAATTTTCCCTTTATCAGCTGATGGCAGAGGAAAAGGGTTTACTTGTTGATGTTGAGGGTTTCAATCTTGCCATGGAAGAAGCAAGAGACAGATCACGCAGTGCTCAGACAAAGGTATTGTGCTTTTATTAGTGTCTTTTGAATTTTACCAAGCCTTCTGAAAATTGAAACAACATGATCATGCTTGAAGGCACTAAATAAACTAACTAAAGGGTGAAAATAAGTTTTAACTATTGTACTGATTTATTCTAATCTCCTCCCATGCAAATAATGTATTTTGTTGTGGCAGCAAGCTGGTGGTGTCATTGTTATGGATGCTGATGCTACTTCAGCATTGCACAAAAGGGGCATTTCTGCAACTGATGATAGCTTCAAGTTTGTTTGGTTCAAGGTGGTTTTTGTTTCCCTGTCTTTTCACCGTCTCTTGAATTATTTTTAACACATAAATACAAAGTAGAGCAACGTTTTATAAGAAATTCTTGGATGAAGAATTATGCAAGTAGGTGGAGGAGGAAGGGAGGGGGGATGAGATTTTTGTTGGAATACACACATATTGAGACATATTTAGAATGACGAGTTGTTAATGATTGTTTATCATTTCTGCGGTTGTATTGCTTGATTTGTGTTATCCATTTTCTTGCTAATTATCTACTTGACAATCCTTTAGAATTAGGTTAAGCATTTTTTTCACTAATTATTCTTTTAGGATCATGAGAGTGTGGTGAGAGCAATATATACAGGTTCTGAGTACTTAGATGCTGTTGACACCAGTGGTGATGTTGGTGTTGTTCTGGAATCTACAAGCTTTTATGCTGAGCAAGGTGGTCAGGTATTAAAATATTCTAAAATTTGTTCTGTTAGCTATTAAATGTTTAAAGAAAGGAAAAAATTGGGTATAGAAAAGCCAGGATATTATGCTTAGTTTTGATTGATATGGTTAATGGTTTGTACAAGAAATGCTATTTAAAGTTTGCAAATCATTCCATTGATCGTCAAAAATTGAAACTTTGGGACTTCTGCGTGGTTTCCTTTCTGGTATTAATCTTGTTTGCTTTTTGCTGATTGACAAATGATTAATTAGTTAAATGAATTGAATGTAATTTTCTAGAAAATGAGAGCCGTACTGAATGATAATCAATATCTTGTCAGAACTTCTTAATATTGTATCAAGACTAACCCAACAAACTGCTGTTTTAGTTTAAGTTTAAAACATGCAAACTCTTGATCTTCACAAGCTTGATCACGGGATAAAGTGGACTATTCGTATCTGTAGTCATTGTGGTATAAGATGTAGATTTGATTAGAAGATTGCAAGTCTAAATGAAGTATTGACAATATGGAAAACTGTTCGTGATAGAAAATAATTGACCTATGGCTATATAAGTTACTCAGACAAATATCAAACTGCATGATTTGGTATGACAAATATACAACAAGCGGCCCTTTCAAGTGATATTGGCTATATGGATTCATGTGATGCCATTAAGTTCTCAACATTTTATAATAAATATAATGTCAACAAATTAAGAAAACGGAATTTGGAGTGAATGTATGGAATAATATGCAGTTTGATCTTGTAATCTCAATATTTATAAATGCAACATTTGTTGTTCAAGTAGATTTGAATTGAAATATTAAATTAGAGCTTTTGGTAGATCCTTTTTCTACGAAATTATCAAGCTGACAACCATCCTTCTAAGTGCGGTAGTAGACTATTTCATTGAAACATAATTTTGGCTATCTGATTTGAATCTAAGCTTGCTGAAAACTAAGGTTGACTGGATAGGATAAAGTTTTCTTAACAGGTTTATCCTAATCAACTTTGAGATTCAATTTCTTGAAGCATCATTTTATGATCAATTTTCACAAAAATTATATCTAAATTTTATGTGTAGTTCCATGGTCAAATCTCTACAACGTTGTGAGTGGACAAAGTTGCGACTTGTTATTCTTTATACCATCAATTGTGCTATCTATGTTGTGGTCTTTGTTTGTCTAGGGTATTTGACTGGTTTTTTTGTCTCCTAGATCTTTGATACTGGATTACTTGAGGGTTCTCTTGCCAAATTTCAAGTTAACAATGTGCAAGTTTATGGAGGTTTCATTCTTCACATTGGTTCTTTTCCGGGAATGACTGGCAGAATCTCTGTGGGTGACAAAGTAGTGTGTAAGGTAAAATTCTGTCCTTCACTGTTGTTTTTTGGTCTTGATTTATAATTCTCCTTTGTCTGGAAACAGCCTCTCCGTAGCAGGGTAAGGCTACATATATCTAACCCTCCCTAAACCCACCCTGTGGGAAGCCTTGCGCCCCGGCCCATACCCTTTTTATTTTAAATTATCCTTTGTGTATTTATCTAGTAACTTGTGCAGGTTGACTATGAGAGGCGTGCCCTTATAGCACCTAACCATACCTGCACACACATGTTGAACTTTGCTCTTAGGGTATGACGCCATTCTATCAAGCTTTGAGTTTCCTATAATTAGTTTTTGTTTGCCATTCTTGAGATTTCTTATGCTGAGTGCAGGAAGTACTTGGTGATCATGTTGACCAAAAAGGGTCTGTTGTTCTTCCTGAAAAATTGCGATTTGATTTTTCTCATGGTAATTTTTGTTCAGTTGGACTGTTTGAATTATTTGAATGTACAGTTACTGGTGAAGTGGAATTTTTTTCTTTTCTTTTTTGAGTGAAAGTGAAAAATTTCAAACAGGCAAGCCAGTTGATGCTGACAAGTTGAGGAAAATTGAATCAATTGTGAATGAGCAAATAGAAGCTGAATTAGATGTATATTCAAAGGAGGCAATTCTTACTGATGCCAAGCGTATCAATGGTTTACGAGCTGTTTTTGGAGAAGTAAGTAGTAAATTCTTCCACCCATTCTTTTTTTTTTTTTGGTACATACCACCCATTCTTTTCTTACAAAGGTCACACTGCTAAATATTCTGGTTTGGATGCAGGTCTACCCTGACCCAGTTAGAGTTGTAGCAATTGGACAAAACGTTGAGGATCTCTTGGCTGATCCAGAGAATGAAAAATGGTTATCTATATCAGCAGAATTATGCGGAGGTTAACATCATAGTATATAGATTCTTTGGAAGCTTCCTGAATTTCTCTTGAGCATTTCATTTTACTTAATCTAGGGACCCATATATCAAACACAAGAGAGGCTAAAGCTTTTGCGCTTCTATCTGAGGAGGGAATTGCAAAAGGAACGCGTAGGATAACAGCTGTCACAACTGGTTATGCATATGACGCTATGAAGTTAGCCAATGAGCTTCAGCAGGAGGTAGATGATGCAGCCAAGACAGAAGGAGTTGCACTAGAAGAGGTTGGGTTTTTATAGATTCAATTATTTGTAGCTTTATATTTGCTATTTTGGAGCTAAAAGAGGCATAAGTTCACTTAAAAAAATGTCATTGAACTGGGGGAAAAGAAACTAAAGGACATCTTTTCAATGATAAAAATGTTATTTTTTCCAGGTAAGATGTTATATTCTTGATGGTACAGATTTTAGCTCCTTTGAAGGAGCATTTCTCCTTTCTTCCTTTTAATACCATTTTTTGTTGATCTTTTGTGAAAAATGTCTTGATAAATAGAGGGAGTGAGCTTAGAATATTGCAAAAAGAAGGGTATATATATTCGTTAGGGATGAAATTTACAATTATGTCTTCAACCACTTGTGAGGGCCTCATCAAAACTAGTGAAGCACATTATGATTACCAGTCTGATTTCACATAAATTCTATTAAATATTGATATTTTCGTTCTGCTGTGCAACCTTGATATTTAATGCATTTATGCCCCCAGCACTTGGTTGAGTTTATGTATCTCTGTACAGAAAGTTTCATATCTGAAAAATCGTGTTGAATCGATATCAATACCTGCTGCTAAGAAAGCTGATATCAAGACCAAGATTGCCCAACTTCAGGTATGAATTTGTTGGCTTCATGCTTTCCTCCCTTTCCTCTTTGGTAGTTTGTTTCTTATTGGTATCCCCTCACCTCCTTTTGTGTGACTTTGTCCTGAGTTGCACATAATAACCTGTTTATAGGATCAAGTGAGGAAAGCACAAAAGCAGATTGCTGAAGAAAACAAACGGAAAGCTGTAAAGCTGACAACTGAGAAGGCTGAACTTGCTGCCTCAGATGGAAAATCTTTTTGCATTTCTCGTGTTGATGTTGGTCTGGATGTAGTCGCAGTTCGAGAGGCAGTTTTGAAAGCCATGGAACAGAAGGTCCCTACCAATTTCTAAACTATATAATATACAAATAACCTAATTGGGCTCTAGGATTGTATTTAATGATCAAGATGTGTTGATGCATATTCTGTTGGAACTTCTTTATTAGATGTCATTGTATGTATGTATATGCTTCAATTCTTCTGTTCACCCGTTTCAATTGGATTTTATGATGAATTTGAGAGTTGTGATGCTGCTGGTTGATCTGCAGGATTTATCTGTGATGGTTTTTAGCATTGATCAAACCACAAACAAAGCTGTGGTTTGTGCTGGCGTACCAGAGAAAGGAAACAAAGGCAAGCTGGATGTGTCAGATTGGCTGAGTAATGCTTTGGAACCTTTAAAAGGAAGGTGTGGCAAAGGAAAAGGCGGCCTTGCAACAGGACAGGTTGGTATTTCATTGCTTGCATTTTTGGAATATACGTTTGGTGTCGCTCTGGTAATATAATGCAATACATTCAAGCAAGGGCCTAGGATCAAAATAACTCTCTGCCCAGATGTAGAGGTTTGAAAATTGTTGGATATAGGCTTCAGAAATAGATATATATACGTACTAAGACTCGGTAATGTTTAATCCCTCGTCGTCTTATTGAGTTGTGCAACATTCGTCATGCTGCAGGGTGTGGATGCATCACTCATAAATGAAGCTATGGATCTTGCTGCGGCATTTGCCTCCATGAAATTAAGCAGTTGATCGTATTACTGTCTTCCTGGATGGCTAAAGCAACATTTCCAAAGCTATTGACACATTGTTAGAGGAGGTTCAATTGACACGTGTATCCAGCCTAACATACTTTCTGTTACATATTTTCCTTTTTGAATCATTGGCCTTCTTTTTGGGAGGAAAATTTGATACAGCTTTTATATACGCAAAGAAATCACAAAAACTGTTTCATTAAGTATACCTCACTATATTTTGAAAATGGCTTAGCTGTCATTCTGTAGAGGCATAATCTTGTGTTGTGTTCTTGAATGTTTAAATTTCAATCAGCATGATTTCCATTACATGTAACCTTAACAAAATTTTGTGAATTTTGCACTTTAGCAAATAATCTTTTATTGTGCATATTCACGTACAAATGTTTTTTTTTTTGCCAAGTCTTGTAATATAAGTACAAAATCTTGTATTGTGGATATAATTATTACTGCGTTTGATCCTAAATCTAAGTCACATACATCACATAAAATTAGTTAAATTGTTAAAAAAAAGAAGAAATTGATTTTTTTTTTCTGGTTCGCTTTGGATAATTACCGATTATCCTTTGGTTAATTTCCATAAGCATTTATGGGGATGTTTTTCATTCAAAAATTGTCATTTATTGTACAAATCGTATCATTAGCTACACAAGTTTTGTTTAGTACTTTCTCATACTAAATATTCCTACTTTTATCGAATTTATCTATTATGCTCGTCGTTTTTTTAACCCAATTAATTTACATAACTTATAAATTGATCTTTAATATTGGAGTTAGTTGATTAATTTGAATAATTAATTATATTAATTATTTGTAATAAATATATATTAGTTTTTCTAAAATATTGCCTTTCATTATAATTATTCTTGAATGAAACTCTTTAATAGATAATGGATTGTTTCTTATATTTATGATTAAATTAAATTCTCAATTGTATCTTGTATTAAAAACGGGAGTTAGTATTAAATGTTACATAGAAATGTTTCATGTAGATTAGGTTACATGTTAATATGTATCTTTTATTTTATTTTTCTTTAAAATACTTTAATCATCCTCCTTAATTTTCTTCTCTCATATTTGATTATTGTTGAAGAAATATCTATTAGATTAAGTAAAAACTTGATAAACATGTGAAATAAGTCTTACATTTTCAATTAGATCAAACTTTAAACACCAAGGTGTGTATTATTGAAGATATTTTTATTATATTAGTTATTAATTATGATTAAGATGTAGCTTCCAAGCAAGACCAAGTGCATAATATATCACAATTTTAATAAAATTGTCAACTACTAATTTATATTTAAGTCTTCTACTTTCAAAGGTCCAATTGTCTTATCACCAAAAAAAAAAAAAGGTCCAATGTCTAAGATACTGGGTAATTAATATGGCAAAATTAAAATAAAGGATCTAGATAAAATAATATTTATTATAAAAGATCATAAAAACTGTAATTTCTTAGAAGGAAGGACCAAACATTATAACATAAATTGAAATGACTAAATTGTCCCTAACAAACCTCCTATATTATCTTTTGTTTTCATAATTAATAGATAGCTAACATTAAATTTAAATCTGCCCTTTATTCAAATGTTATATAATTGTATCTATTTTTTTTAACTTCTTATTTTTCACCAAATTCCATATTCATATATTCAAGATGACAATATATCATTAAGAAACTGGTGCAATTTATAATATCAACGTTGATATCAATTAAACTCCTTTTTATTAAAAATTTTTTAAGCACTTTTCATAAAAATAAAAGATAAATTCATTTCATATTTTTTCAAGATATAATAGATAATTTATATTTTTAATTTTATTAACATTAAATAAATTTTTAACCCATATTAAGTTTTTCTAAAATGAAAATAAGTCATATACAATTTCTTGATTTATAAAAAATTATTAAATTTTAAAAATTGAGGAATGGGTAAACTTTGAAAGTTGTCAAAAATGAAAACTGAGAAAAGTTTTGTTATAGTTCTGAAATGTAGAATTTTGTATTAGTTTTAAAATAAAATGTGGGAAAGAAAGTAGATATTTTGTTAGGGGTATTTAAGTATTTTAAATTTTAGATTTTTGTATTTAGTCATTCTAAATAATTACAACTTTTATTGTCCTTCTCAATAAATATCTTTTCCTCTAGGTTCTTCATTCTACTTTTACCAAATAATAACTAATGCAAATTGTACTACAATTTAGGTCTTGAAGAGTATTAAATTAAGATTAGTTAATAATTTTAGCTTTCAATTACTTTTAATAAAATTCATTAAATATAGAATAATAAATTAAATAAATTTTTTTAGTTAGTCAATAAATATTAACAAAAAAAAAGTAAAAAGCCTCATAATAAAGACTTAAAATATTGGATTGGTGACAAACATATATATATATATATATATATTTATATAAAGGAGAATGACATATAATTACCATTTTTAATTTTAAAATGTTGTCTTTTTCCTAAAATGTCCTCAAACACTTTTTGTGAAAAAGAAAGCCGCCGCCACTACTGCAGCGTAGCTCTGCCGGTGGGCCTCCTGTGAGCTCTAGTGACAACTTTAGTACAGAGATCAACTATTTGTACTCTTTAAATCCTATGTGATTTCATTGACAAGTTGAATAAAGACAATGACAATTGAATATGATTATTAACAACTTGAGGATCACAAGTTGTCAATTGTAATGCTCAAGTTGTCATTGCCTTTATTCAACTTATTAACAAAACCGGATACGGCTTAAGGAACTTAAATAGTCAAGTTGTCAATGTCAATACTCGAATTATCACTGTTTTTATGCAACTTATCAACATGATCAAATATTGTTTAAGGTCCACAAGTAGTTAATCCTTATACTCAAGTTGTCACTGAAACTCTAACCATCGCTTCAGGAACTCCGACAACCAGATTCCTACAAATGAGAGTTATTTCTTTTTTATTTTAGGAGTATTTTAGTAAAGAGACAATATTTCAAATTCTCATATTAGTTCCTTTATACCTATTTATCTTTTATAATTATTAACAGACTTTTTAAAATTTTACAATTTCTAATAGTATTTGTATCTCATTCTCCCTGTGTACTAACCAAATGGCCCTAGGGGAAGAGATTACGGACACATGCATGCATGTAAATACTGTCTCATAAATCATACATTTACACATATTTTTTAAATATGAGATACATTCCTGCCAAATAAAACAAGTTTTTTTTTTTCACCACCATCATAATAAAATAAACCTTTTTAATATAAT
Organism: Acacia concinna; assembly: GCA_037177275.1. NCBI lineage: Eukaryota > Viridiplantae > Streptophyta > Magnoliopsida > Fabales > Fabaceae > Acacia > Acacia concinna. The sequence continues at coordinate 23,387,765 of JBAGKO010000008.1, forward strand.
TAAAAAACATATGTAGGGAGGTACGTGCATGTACCTCCATGCATGCTTGCACACATGGACACAGTATATAGTGCCCATCTTGCTCTGAACTGGAGCGCTTCTTGGCCGTTTTGGTCGGTTATCAAAGTCATTCTCGCCGTTTTTTTCAGAATGAGTCCCATCAAAACCTGAAAGAAATTCCATTTCTGTCAATCGCATCCATCAGACTCCGTTAACTAGTGGTTCCTTCCCCTTTCTCGTTTGCCGCCGGAATGCGCCCTGTCTCCGAAGTGTCCGTCATTCATAACCTGCAGAGGACGAGTTTAAGGGTTTCTTGGAGATAATTTTATTTCTCAGACATGTCTCGGCAGTCTACAGCCCCGGCATATAACAAATAGAAGACCCTCGACAGTAAATATGTAAGTACGTAAGAGAAAGAAACTCGCTCGGCTCATATTCTCATTTCTCCAGTTCAAATTAACTTTAGTCTGCCAATATCTTACTGCTTATTTTATTTTGGTTATTAGTTTGATTTTGACTATTATATTGAAAAGACAGATAAGAGAGAAATTAGCTAATAAGGGAAATTAAAGGGACGATGCTATTATGTCGATTCCAGTGTGCAAAAATATCTAGGCGCCGATTGGTGTTTCTGGTACTCATGAACCTCTTACATAATGGGTACAACGCCAAAAGTCTGATAGCGCAAGTTTTATTGTTAATCGTCTTAGTAGAAAATCTATGTCTGCAAGATATAAGTTTGGTTATTCATATTACAATGAAGATACTTGCAGAGTCATCGTTACGGGACTAGAATTTAATTTTTTCCCTCATTTTTCTGGTCACTTCTGAATTTTCTCTAGTTGGCAAGCATCAATGGAAATTTTAATGTTGGCGCATATTGGGCATAAAACTTGCTTAAAATGATAGTATGCCTTGCTTCTTTTCCTGATGTTGAAATGCGGTTGATAAACCAGGCTCTCAATTAAGTTTATTGGCATATTTCTTATGCTGTACTTCTTTCTGGCGTCCTATCCTCAATATAGTCATGATTTGAGCTAAACAATAATTTATAATGGTGCTTCAGCACACACTTAATTACACATATGGGAATGGTCATTTCTCTTACTTCTGTATGATGTTGTTTTCATAGTTGTTTGAGTCTTGTCTATCGGCTTGCATGAATAGGGATTGGGTAGCATTGTTATTTTCTTAATTTTTTTCCTTTACTTTTTCTTTAGGAAACTGTCTTGTCCTCCATTATGTGTCGTGGCTCTCCTCTTATCTCAGTGATATTTACTTTTTGGTTCCCCAAAAGGCTAGACTGTGTCCTAGCCTCGGTTTCCTGATTCCAAAGGAAGAAATGGCTTATTTTAATTTGTAATGTATACATTAATGATCGAGTCTTGCCTTTTATTCTTTTATTGTTTATGATTGGCAGTGCTTGTTGTCTCACTTCTAACTCAGATTGTTTTTTGCTGTTTTGCATGTGAAATTTGAGCAGCTGCTGGGGGATGAGTTTGGGAAAGGAGCATAGGGTCGGGTTTCCAAAGGTTTGAACCTGGAGAATGGAGACTTTGTTGCAATTAAAACAAGTTTCCTTGGAGAAATTACTCAGGAAGATCTCAACATCATCATGGTATGAAAACTTGATTTATAGCATCTTATTTCTGTATTCTTTTCCTCTTTACGACTTTATGGTAGCTGTTATTTTATACTGCATTTATCTACTGATTGGGTTCTTGTTTTGCCTTCATGACTGTGTCATTGGATGGATGCATAATGTTTCCATTAAGAGATTGATTTGTTGAAGATACTTCTTTTTCTCAATTTTTATTTGTGATCTGTATTTTCTTTTGTAAATTTCTTTTGCTTAATAGCTGCCACGGCATCTGTGAATATGTTGTGCATGGAAACTTTAGATGGTAATATTGCAATAAAAAAGACTTGCGAAACTGATAAAATTGCAGTGGATCAATTGCGTAATATCTTGTATGAGGTGGAAAAATTGATGTTATTTGATCAGTGTGCATGATTTAAATTTTTAACCGTATCCACAGTCCACACTCTATCTCAAGAGTCGTGTGCAAGTGATCCAAAGTTCTGTTTCTCAACATAAACCAAGACAAGAACTTCTTTCTGCACATGGTTTAGCAGCAACTAATAAAGCGTTGTGAAAACTGCCCAGTTCTCTTATTAGTGTTTAAGAAACTAAAATTGCCAATTACCAATATATGTTTGCTTCTTTATTGTTGGTGGATGATTGATTGCTGACTTCATCTTACAATAAACTTGGGATTCTGATTTCCGAGCTCCTCTTAAAAGGGCTTGCCCTCATTCACTGCTAAAAAAACAACCGTATAGCGCTCATTTTTGTAGATATATGACACTTTAAAAACACCATAAGTCTTCGTGTTACCATAGATTTTTGAAGTGTCCAGGGAGAGAAAATATTTTTTTAGAAAAGAATTCTTTTTGCGCTTTTTTAAGGGAGTGCCTTTGTGGCGCTCGCTTGAAAAAACACAACATGAAGTCCTTATTACTTCAACTTCTTGTAACGCTTTTTCAAGTAAGGGTCATAAAAGTTTTTTTGTTTTTTTTTTCAAAACCTTTTGTAGCACTCCATTGAAAAAGCGTTGCAGGAAGTCTTTTCTTAAAAAAAAAGTTTTATTTTATGTTTTTCCTTTAAAACCCTATATAATTTTTATCCACTAAACTTTAAACGTAAATTTTTATATCAACATGTTCAACAACAAAATAAAAAAAATAAAATACAATTTTAAAAAATAAATAAATTAAGAATCATCATAAGAAAACAAATAAAATACAAATGGTGAAATAAATAATTTTTTTACCTATGCATTTCAATGTCAATTACTACAAAAACTAAAATTTATAACCACTACATGCTTTAACATACAACCTATATATGATAACATTTAAATTATCTCAATTATTTTTCAGCATATAAAAATGAGAAGAAGCTTAAAATTTAAAAAAACTTATGGTGTATGTAGGAAGTTTAACAAGAG
>JBAGKO010000008.1:23390875-23408589 GCA_037177275.1 Acacia concinna
CAGCTTCAGTAATTGTGGTTTTTGGCTGCGGCCAAGAATTTTAACTGGAATTCTTGGCCGCGGCCAAAAAGTTTCTGTTTTGACATTCCAAAGCTGATTTTTTTTCTGCTTCTCTTATCATCTTTCCATGCTTTTCCACTCCTTAGACTTTGGTTTGCCCTCGAGAAAGGCTTCATGCATGGCTCCAAAAAATGATCCTAACACACAATAAACTTTATAAAAGAAATGGTTAGATATGATCAAAATAAAAACACTTTTAACCCTTTTTTCCAATTATCAGTTGGATACATTTTTCTTACAAAATGTATCCCAAAATGTGTAACCATTTACCAAAAAATACAAGAATATAAAGGTAAATGTGCCAAAATAACATAAATTTCATGAGGTTAACATGGTGACAATAATTAAATAAAAATGTTGCGTACATATATATATAATAAAATATCACAGAACATGGTGATTTAAATTATATATGTACATAAAGTGGTTGATCATTTTTTTGTAGTTCTAGTAGCAATGGGGACCAAATGATAGCATAATGTACAATATTGTGGCAAAATCAATAGGACATATCAACAATGGTTAATTCACAAAATACAAACCATTACTTAATCGTAGCAAGATATCTCAGCGTCTAAATCAGGAATTGGTTCAATTAGACTAATAGTGCATTAGCAGTCAAATGCAAAACACAATGCAAATCATACTTGCACAAAACCGAATGAATTCTATACCACTATAGAAATGGTTCAAATCCATTTTTATGGGCAGAAGCTTCTAACGTGTTAGCGATTTGGAGTTAGATGGCGATTACAAGCTTCGACGAATGGCCAGAACACGAGAAAATCCTAGGAACGATGAACAACCCAAAAACTACAATGACAGGCACATGAAGGAGGAGAACCAAGATGTTAGTAACAATAAAGAGAGAAATAATGGTGGGGATGTCTAAAAACAATGGTAAAAAAAGTTCAAACACAGCATGGCAAAGTAGAAGAAAGTTTGAAATCATGAAAATATAATTCATAAAGAAGATTTAAAAGTATATATATGACAATTGTTTTAAAAAAACTATTATATATAATATGCATGGTGGTTGATTGATGTAAAACTATTATATGTACACATCCTATATATGATGATTCTTTCAAAGCAACCGCCATACTGGAGTTCCTTATTTTTTTTTGAAAAACAAAAGTAAACATGTATATGACAATTATTACAAAAAATGAAATATATTGTTTTTTAATATGACATTTTCTAAAACAACTGTTATATATGTTTCTGCACAAATTCTGCTTCTATATATATGGTGGTGGTTTGAATAATCGTCATATATAGAGTGTCATAGATAATTTTTTAATTAGTAGTGACAATAATTAAATAAAAACATTGCGTACATATATATATACTAAAATATATCAGATCATGGTGAGTTTAGGTGATTTAAATTATATATGTAAATAAAGTGGTTGATCATTTTGTGCTTTTATATTTTAAAGAAGCAGGAACTTGTTAAAAAACGGTGATAATATAGGAGTATTAAAATATTCAACGTGCCGCTAACGCTGTTTGGTAGGATGAAACGAATATATGATGAAAACTGAAGTCACGTCACATTGTTAAGAACATCATTAAGAACACGTGTATTCATTTGCGTTGTTTCAAGAGTACATCATATTGTAGAGCCGATAATATGGGTGGACTATTGGTTTTAGATCGAACTACCACAGGTTGGGACTAATGAGTTCAGACAAAAAAAAACCTACATTCATATAGGTTAGCATTTGCCAAGCCTAAACCATAACCGCTGGGTTGATGGTTTGGGTGGGCTAGTCCATTTTTTTTTCTCCTATTTTTCAAACTTTTTTTTTTGAAAAAAAAAGACATTGAAAAATTTTTCTCCATAACAAAAGAACTCAGAACCAAACAATAAAAAAAATTAATGGTTAAAAAGCTGATGCAACTACTAAATAATAACTAATAAGTCTACTGGAAGTTTAGAATCAGCCAACTTCCACTTATAAGTTAAAAGATACAAACTAATAGTCCACACTTCACGCATTGCAGAAATACAGAGTGATCAACAAATTAACAATTATTCAATATTAATATTGTTGGAATTCTAAGCTCCATAATTTAAAGCATGATGTGAAGAAGCTGCATAGACTTGAGTGTGAGTGTTGTGGCTATCTTGGACACTTGGACTTTAAGACTTAGACGAATGACAGAAGGAGTGGAGAGTGGACTTAGGGTCTGGGCTTCATTTTGGCATTTGGGCTTTACTGATTTTCTTTTTTTAAAAAAAAAGGTTAAATGTAAACCCACTAGGCCAACCCACCATAGGATGAGCCCATATGGTTTCATGTCTAAAAGATCCGCATAAAAACGGTTACACTTTTTCCAAACCCAAACCACCTATATTTATATTTGGACGGGTTCAACCCACAGTTAAAACTCATATTACTAGCTCTATCGTATTGCATAATAGTGGCATATATTTATAAGCCTTCAAAAGTTAAATCAAAAGCCAACATTTATTAGTTTTGTATTTTGTCACCATGTATTTATTAATACTGACTGTGTTATAAATCAATGTACATAAAAAAGGTATGATATGTTTGAAATAATGGTGGAAAAAATTACTTATTTATAATTAAACTTATGTATAAGTCAAATTGTGTAATATGATTATGTTTGGATTAATGATAGCATAAGTTATTTATAAGTTACTTATGTAAAAGTAAAATTTGTTTGGATGATAGGTTGAAAAGTAACTTTTTATGGGAAATAACTGAAAATGACATGAATCTTATATATGTTGTGATTTATTATATTATATATTAGTTCATAAGTCAAATAAAATAGTTTGAAGAAAAACAATCAATTTCAATGTTTTAAAATAATGTAATTAGCCTTATTAGAATTTTTCAAAAAAAGTCAACTGGGTTTTATAATTAGGGCTGGATGGAGTATATATTGTATGAAAATATATTGTGATATTTATACTACCTCCTGTCCTAATTATAAGATTTAGTTGACTTTTTGGAGAAATTAAATAAGTAAAATAAGTTCTTTAATCATATCATATGTTGTATTTTATTATATTAAATAGTTCATAAGTCAACAAAATATTTGGAAAAAAAATATGAATTTTAATATTTTACAGGGTAAAGGGACAAATTTAACCATAAACTTTCCTTTAAGGAACATTTGGCACCATAAACTTTTTTTAGGGACAAAAATGTATATAAATTTTTAAAAATTGAGCAAATTTAACAATACGTACATTTGAACTTCTAATGTTGTTAACACCATTAAAGGGTAAGGGGTAAATTTAACAATACGTATATTTAAACTTCTAACGTTGTTAATGCCATTAAAGGGTAAGGGGAAAATTTGACAATAAACTTTCCTTTTAGGGGCGTCTGACACCATAAACTCTTAAAAAGGGGGCAAATTTAATAATAAATTTTTCTTGTAGGGGCACCTGACATCATAAACTCTTAAAAAAGGAGGCAAATTTAACAATCCGTCCATTAAACCTTCTTTTTTTTTTAAAAGCAAGACTTGGCTCTCCCTTGTTCCCCCACCTCTCTTATCATTTCCACCACCTCCTGCCATCAGCCTCAAGATTTCCATACATATCTACCTTTCAAGCTTCTCATGGGTATGAGTTCACTCTTCATCACCATGGCTTTCATGTTGATTTCTTTCTCCACCACGTTCTTCTTCGTCCTTAAGGACAAGCTAAAGCAAGTACTTTTCCCACTTTATGTTGTTACCATCTTGCCTATTACTTTCAACGTTATCACCCAATTTTCCCTATTTGTTGATCTGGTCAGAGCTATCTTCAGTAAGGTTCCCAAATCTAGTAAGAGTCTGAGAAGCTCATTCTCTAAATCACCCCTTTCTTTTATTAACAGCAAACTCATGTCTTTTGGAATAATGGTTTCACTCTTATTTCAAATTTTGGTACTACGTAAAAAAATCTCCCATCATAAATTTGTGTTTTATAAATATTTCACCGGAGGTGTAATAAACCAAAGTTGGTTCTTCGGCAACCTTTGGCGATGATGAAGAAGAAGTAATACAAATGATAGGCCCAATAAATATCGAGGCTAATGGCGGGAGGTGGTGCAGCATGATGAGAGAGGTAGGAAAGTAGGAGAGAGCCAAGTCTTGCTTTAAGAAGAAAAGAGGTTTAATAGACAGATTATTAAATTTGCCCCCTTTTTAAGAATTTATGATGTCAGGCATCCCTATGAAAAAAGTTCATTGTTAAATTTGTTTCATTTTTAAGAGTTTATAGTGTTAGGCGCCCCTACAAGGAAAGTTCATTATTAAATTTGCCCTTTACCCTTTAACAGCATTAACAACGTTAGAAGTTCAAATGTACGTATCGTTAAATTTGCCCCCTTTTTAAAGTTTATGTATATTTTTCCCTCTAAAAAAGTTTATGGTGCCAGGTGCCCCTTAGAGGAAAGTTTATGGTTAAATTTACCTCTTTACCCTATTTTAAAATAATGTAATAAACTTTCTTAATTAGAAGTCTTCAAAAAAGTCAACCGAGCCTTAAATTAAGACTGGAAAGAGTAAGTTATAATAGAAAAATAAAAAAAATAGAATTTCAAAAAAGTTTTTTTTAAAAAAAAAACCAGCAGCAAAACGTCTGTCTTATATAAGCACCAAATTGGGGCTTATAGAACTAAGTTACTTTTATCCTTTAAGAGCTGTTACCAAATCATGGAACCAAACATACAAGTAATTTGCATAGCAAATACTCTCTTAAATCTTAATTATAAAACCCATTTAACTTTTTTTAGAGAAGTTAAGGAAACAAAATAAATTATTTACTCATATCATGTGTTGGGTTTTGTTATATTATACTCCATATATTAATTCATAATTCAAACAAAATAGTTTGAAAAAAAAACAATAAATTTTAATGTGTTAAAGTAATATAACTGAATTTTTTAGAATTTTCTAAAAAAGTCGACTGGTTCTTATTATTAGGACAGGGGTGAGTATAATATTGTAGTGAAATACATTTGTATAATCCTCAGTTCATCTCTAAAACTCAAATTTATTTTATTTTTCAATCTTGCCAATAAACTTGATAAAATAAAACGTTATTCGTTTTACCCCACAAAAATAATAATATCATGGATCAAATAATAATTGTTGTGAGTATTAATCTTCTTTCAACCAATTCATCAATGAAATTACATGCATGTGTAATTTGTGTGTGTTACTAAGTGTTATCCTCCTATTAGTTTTTTATATATATTTGCTAAATATAAATATCCTTATACTAGAGATAATCTTATTCGAATTACTAGCCCATTTCATTATACTCATCTATTGATAATTTTAATCTAAAGTACTCACGTGTTCTATTGTTCTTTTAACCAAAAAATCCAAACTTTCCCAAAGTGGGGTAACTTGTGTTCAGCCCACTAATATGTTTATCCGAACAGTTAAGGGCTAAATCACTCTTAGGGGCCTGTGTAAACGTTCAGAATTTTATGACCAGAGTTAATCAGTTTACTGGGCTAGGTGGGGCCAACTCTCCATTAGCTCAATCTATTATACTCCCTCCCAAAATATAAGAATGAAGCTGGTTTTATATTTAAAGACTGAAGGGAATACTTTATTTTCCAAATTTATAAGAGAAAGAATAGAGGATGTAAATCCACAAAACAGCCCATCCCCTTCAAAGGGTAAGGTTTGGTACAAATGTTTCTCCTTAGACCCCAATTACTACTGGGATTCTTCAAATCAAAAATATTAGTTCCTATACTCATATGATATATTATTAGCTCTAATCTTTAATATAAGATCTTGTTCATAATGCAAATTGCACTACTATGAAATACATTAGGTAGTAATTTATAAGAGAAACCATGTTAGTGGCTGAATCATCTGGATTAGTTTTGTCACTTGAATATAAGGACTAATGAATAAATTTTATGAAAAAAAGAAAAAGAAAGAAACAAAGAAAACCTCGGTCAAAGGAAACATTCATTTACTAAAACGAGTAGATATGGGATTAGAATGTATAAAGAACCAAACAAGTCTGATTTTTCAACATGAATTAGATAAAGAATTATAAAACCCAACTAAATCATTAATTCACTTTTCAGTCCGTCGACTAAGTTAAAAAGAAATTGAGAGCAACCAAAGGAAAGAAAATCTTGGCTCAGAACATTCTTTAGACCTAAAAATTTGTATCACCCTTTGGGCATACTATCCCACAGAACTCCAAAACGTCAACACATTAGTAAAACTGTGAAGATGATGGCCTTACAGGCATAGCAGGGAAGCTTAGCTAGATATGAAAATGGCAGTAAAAAGTGCCAACATCATCATGTAATGCTTGTTTACTCCAAAAGTAGGAACTCCAGAAGAGTGATGTTGCTGCCTGCAGGTTAAATACAAAAAACAATAATTAAAAAAAAAAAGGACAAACAGTTGAAGTCAAAAGGAGTCCGGAATCATTATTCTCTTTCTCATGTTATGATTATATCAAATGACTTGATAATAAACAACTAATAAAGTGATGAGTTGAAAGGATCGGTTACATTTGAAGAGACTTGAGGGGTCCACAGTATAGAACATTCTCCGGTGGTGCCATTTCTGTATTTCCATTTTCTTCAGGGTTGACAATCCTTAGATATGTTTCTTGGCCTAGATACCACCGGTCTAGGTTTTCTGATCTCAGGTTCCATACTCCAGTGTTATCAAGAGAAACAAGGATTGCTGTCCATGCTTCAGGAAAAACCTGTTCATATGGAAACATGAACACTTGAAACACAACAAATAACAGAACTCAAACCCCTCAATGATTGAAGAATATTGCATGGCAACATATCAGTCAGTTACTAAGAAAAAGAACATAAAGTACCTGTAGTTGCGTTTCAAGTTCTAGCTATTATGGCTGTGACTCCATTATTGAACTATTGTGCCTCATAGTCATGAATCAGATGATAATTTATATATGTGTGCGCGTGCGCGCAATCTCAAAACCAGCTGCTAGAGTTTTTTATGGACTCACAAACCACTTGTTATATGGTCAACTAACATTTAACAATGTACTTCCACAATTACAATAAAGCTCAAGGTACTTCTAACATTCAGTCGGCTTTATAAGCGTATAAACCCCAAGGTTATTTTCATTACTCAATTGCTGAGAAGTGTGCAAATCCAAGAAGATTAACTCAATTGCTCATCAGATTTCAACATTTGACACTGGGGAAACATTCACTCAACAGTTTTGCAAAGATAAGCTGAGACGGTGTTGAATCAACTAATGAAAATAACAAGATATTGGGTTCTTGCAAAAGACAATATCACAAAAGCAATATGGCCATGGGAAATATAGATGTATAGCTTTGTTGTCCCTGCAAAGTGATATATTTTCCAACGGAAAACAAACCTGAATTGTGCAGCGTGAAATTCCATCCCACTTATTGTATGTACCTCTGGAATTTTCTGACCACTCACCATAGCCCATCCTGGAGTCACAATTTTTGAACTCAGTGCGATCCAGACTCTACATACCTCTTTAAGACACCAAGGGAAAAGAAAAGGGATTCTTACCCAACGACAAAAAAGGAGTAGCCATCCATGTGAAAACTCTGTATTGTTGTGTCATTGTTGTGCAATACAATCTCAATGAATCCATCATACGTAGCGTTAATCATGGATCTGTCCATCACTGAAGGTCTATTCAGTGGCTTACTGGGAAAATCAAGCTTATAGATTCCTCTCAACTTGTGTTGGTCAGCGAGCCTAAATGGTATCTCAGGTTTAACAAATGAAATGCCATTGATGGCAGCTCGAACATGGCCATTGATGAGTGTTGGAGGCAGAACCTTTAACATGTAAGTGTCAGTTATATTAATGGAGCCATACCGAAAGGACCCTTGAGGATTGGGACGAGCTCCACTGGCAGAAGTATTTTGCCTAATCAACAAAGGAACATTTGTAAGCAGGTTCATGAAATCACCAAGGACCAGGACAACTGAGAACCTTATAAGAATATTAAGGTAAACTGAGGACATTCAAGCTGTAAATATAGGAGTTTGAGTTATAAATTTCGAAATTTTAGTTGTTAACAAATCCTCATTTCTTATTAATTTCCTTATAGGGTCTTAAATTGTCATTCTCCTTAATTCTTTTAAATATTTTAGCACATTTCTTCTTCAAAATATCAAATGCAAAACCAGAAGGACAATTTGTATAGGTCACCAGCAACGGTGAACAACACTACTGTCATTACTTGGTAAATAATAGTGCTAAATAGTGAACCACTGTGACAAATCAATAGTGACAAACCTGACACTTCTGGCTTGGTTCATTGATGCCTCCTTGTCATAAAAATCATTGGGTGGGTCAGGAAGAGGGCCGGTTGCGGGTCCCTTGGAATTGGAGTAGTGTAAAAGTGCAACACCTGTAACGCTTTGCCACAATGATTCATTGACAAATCTGGCACTTGCAACAATATAGTAGTCTGTGCTTGCGTTCTGGTCCATGGAAACCAGAAAAGAGTATGACTGCCCAACATGAATATCAAATTGAGTATAATTTGATTGACTTGTGTAACACCCCTCTGTTTCTACAAGGAGTAAATTATGGTTCTGAATTCTGAAGTTCAAACTAGTCGAAGTTCCCACATTATGAACACGAATCCTATATTTTTTGCCTGCCACAAATTTTTAATCTCAATATATGTATTCAAAATGTTCAAAAAGGCTACCCTGCAGAAAGCTAGATGGCATTTTAAAGGATACTACATAACCTAACATTACAATGAGGTCATGAATGCAGTTACTGCCAAGTGGAATGATGCGACACCTTTAATTCCAATATAATTTGAATTTCTTACATTAACGTTAAGTTGTTACAACAGTACCGGTTAATGCCTGATTGAAAGCACACCCAAGAAAGTCAAGTTTATTAAATTAGATTGCATTTAAAAAAAATCTCAGTCCAAAACAAACCCAAAAACAAAAAAAACAAAAAAAAAAACGATTGCCTAAAAAACAGGTAAAAGAAGAAGCAGCAAAATCACATATACATTAGCACTGCAACCCTGCAATAGTAATTAAGGAAATGAACGGAGACCTTTGAAAATGAAAAAAAAGATGATAATTCACAGAGAAAGAAATTGGTCAATTTTTTTTTATAGAATTTAAAAAAACAAATTTACAAAGATAAAGATGATTGTGTGTGAAAATCACCAATTGGAAACATCACCATTCAATGAAAGAAAGAAAAGCAAAGCACATAAATGGAACCACAGTACCTTTGATAGGAGGGAAAACAAAGCATAACATGTTTAGCAAATCAAAGGGAGAAATAATAATACCTGGATCAACATTAATAGTTTCATACTCAATACCATCAGGTACAAGAGAGTTGTTATAACGATAAGGCCCCTTCCCATTAATAAGAACTCCATCTGGCATGCTAAGGTTTTTTCCACCATCCAGTGTTGTTCGCAGGGCCTAAATACAAGAGATGTATTAATATAATAGAACAAACCCCATCACCAATATATACAGAATAATCCAAAAGCTTTCAGGGAAAAGGATAAAAAGAATAATCCAAAAACATAAGAAACAAACGCAACAAGTTACTGACTGTGTGTGTTTGAGTAAACCAGTCACCAATTAAAATGACAATATCCCCATCTGGTTGTGCAAAAGGAATGGGGATAATATTCCTATTGTTGATCACAAGGGGACCAAAGCCACCAGAAGCTCTTTGAAAACCAAGAGAAGGGAAGTAGAAGTAGCTCCCAATTTGATCTTTGACTTGAAATTGGTATGTCCAATTCCATTTGGAAGGAATTGGACAATTTGTGCCAAGAACACCATCCTGCCATGAATTTCGTCGCATTTGAACACCAGGCCTGTCACAATCATGAGACAATTTTGTTAAATCACAATCATTGAACAAGTTAAAGTATAAAATAACATAGGGAGGAAATGGAACCGACCAAGTAATGAGAAGATCTTCATCCAATTCATTCCACACGTTAACAACAAAATTGTTATTTGTTGTAACGTTAATGATTGGGCCAGGAAATTTCCCATTGATGGCAATGACCTGCAATCAGATTTTATGGAGCAATGAAGCCATACAATATTCTTATCAAAACTCAAAAATTTGGTTTTACTAGTTGGCCTTAAGAGAGTGCTATTGTTTTCCCTAGGGGAAGCCAGAATGGCATCAAAAATCAATGGAAGAAAAAGGAATTAAAAAAAATACTTGAGAAATTCCCCAGAGACCATACCAAGATTCCAGTATCAGTTTTAGTTATAGATGGATGAAATATTTGGCATTTGGCAAGATGATTACTATGCTAGTCTAGACTGATTCAGCTATGCACAAGAAGCACTAGCTTACTGAATCCTAGCTAAAAGTACAAAACAGAAAATACGGTCCGTATGAAAAACGGTGATTCCAAATTTAAGAAATGAAGAAGGATTGTAAAATGAGAGCCTTGGGCGGATTTTCTACCAGAATTACCGCTGGAATCCAACTATTCAATTTTTAAAACATTTTGAGTGATATTGGACAACATTTGAATAGAGAATATGAGAATAAAAGGAAAGAAATAAAATTAAAACACAATAAGCAATGCAATAAAGTAATTTCCCGGCATAAACGACAGGCCATTTCAGGAAGGAAAAATGAGAAACAAACACAGAAAACGCCAATCCCGACCAAAGTGAGACCCAGAAATGGATCTAAACAAACGTTAATGATCATAAATCACTAGAAAGAAGAAGAAGAATGAAAGAGAAGTTTAGAAGGGAGAAGCAAGAGTAGAGAGAAGAGAGAACCCGTTGAGGAACACCGAGAGGAGAGGCGGTGATGTAGGAGAAATGAAGCTCACTGTAAATGTATGGGTCTCCGGCGAAGCAGAGGGCTGAAAGCAGAGCAATGTGTAAAAACGAAAGCAGAGCAAAGGAAGAGAAGCGGCAAAGAGCCATGTTAATGGGCTTGAAAGGAATTTTCAGAGGTTTTGTGGTTAATTACATAATATATATATATATAGAGAGAGAGAGAGAGAGAGAGAAAGAGAGAGCTTCGGTGGTGGTTTTACTGGTTTGTGTGCGAAAGGAATGCAGTACTCCTCCACATGACTTCGTTTATGTAAGTTTCTTGGCCAGACTCAATGCAGATGACCGACTACTGGTTCAACCCGAGTTTTTTTTTTTTTTGCTTTTCCGGAAAAAACTTGCCAAGATTACTATGATGAGTCAATAAAAAGTTAACAAAACTATACCACAGATAAAAATTAGTTAAGTGAATAAAGGGTTGATTCATAACTGACAATAAGGTGATTTGAAACTCTTTAAACTTTTACATGTATACTTCCAGTGATATTTAAAAAATTAAAATTCAACCCACAGAAACCTTTTATTAAAAAAAGTTAATAATTAGTGTGTGTTTGGAATAACTTATAAATGATTTATTACGGAATACGAAATAAATATGTGAGAGAAGTCTTTCTCGTATTGCGCAATAAATAACTTATAAATGACTTATTTTTCATACCAAACAAACTCATAATTACATATTGCAAGTGATACGGCTTTTGTCTATAATTTTGTCTTATATATGTTAAGTTCATAATGCTATTGGTAAATAATAATACAATTTTTTGTGCAACTTTTTCAAAGTTTGCATTTAACATATATTTATTTCATAATTTTTTGTCTTGCTTAGAATTAAATTACTTTATGTGAAAAACGTTTTTTTTTCAAAAAAGAATAAATAAAACTTATAGCTCCAATCTAAATCAACAATTAAATTCTTTTGATCGAATTGAATTAATAATTTTCTGTTTTTTTTTATAATAAAATGAGGACCGATTATAGGCGGTGAATGGAGGGAAAGAGAAGGACAGAAGGAGTCTGGGCGCGTAGTGAGAAGTGAGGCGTTCTCCCTTCCTCTTGTAATTGTAACGTTCAGATTTCTGAAAAGAAGGGACTGCCCACTCTTCCCACATGCATCCACCTAGCGGGGCCCCACTTCACTCCCAATTCCAATTTAATTATTTCTTAATTATGCAAATAAGCTTTGTATTGACTCACTAATTTTTACTTTTCAATATTCATCAATAATTTATTTTGTTACAAAATTTTATTACAACAACAATAAGAATCATCTACTAGTTGGGGTCATCAACAAACATCTAGGGTACCTGCTTATTCTTTTATACAAGACATATTTACTCAATTAATTAGATTAAAAAAATTAATTGAATTAATTAGTATGGAGAGTATATATTTTTTAAAATACCTTAGCATCTTCCATAACTCCTCCTATTTCCTTTCCTCTTTGATTATTTTTAAAGAAGTATCCATAGGATAAATTAGAAAAAGATTTGTAAATACAAAAAATATATTTTATATTTAGAATTAAGATCAACTTCTTAAATATATCTTATATTAAGTATCAAATAGAGTAATTAAAATAGTACAGTACAATAATTTTGTTGAACATATTTTCCAATCCTTTCCTACCAGCCTTTCCAAAGGGTGTCTTTGACCTGCTCAACGGCTTCAACGACATTATTTATACATACCACATCGCTTCAAAAAGGCTTTATTTTTAATAGATGCCATATATCACCTCTTCCTCTTCTATTTATTCATTCTAAATTTTATCTTTTATTATATTACTAGTTTACTACTACACATCCATTTCTGACATTTTTACAGCCTTACCTATTTTATTGAACCTTTACCTACCATTTACAACCATTCATAGCATTACTTATAAAGTTTATTAATTTATATAAATGATTCGGGTACAGACTTTTTAAAAAAAAATTAAAATCATACATGTACTTTTTTAAAAGACGCTAGGAATGTACTAGATGACAACATAAATTTAAAGGGAAAATTTTAGAAAAAGGTAATTAAAATAAAGAAAAGACAAATCAAAACAATGAAATTGAAAATTTTAAATCAGTCACTTTGTACCTTCTTTTTCTATAATTACGAAAATGCCACTAGACTTTTAACAACACGAATATCTTAATTCACAATAAAAGTATCACAATTAGCAACATCAGCACAAACAATTCACAACGTAAATACATAATATCAAATGCTTCTGGTGTTGTTAATTGATTTGCTCTTATTGTGAATTAAAATACTCATGTTATTAAAAATTCAGTGGCACTTTCGTAATTATAGAAAAAAAAAAGTGTAAAGTGATTGATTTGATATTTTTAATTTCATTGTTCTGATTTTTCTTTTTCATATTTTGACTGTCCTTTTTTTAAATTTTCTTAAATTTAATCCTCGACCGAGATACTGATAAGAGAAATGGTAGACTTTTCCGATTGAAAAGGTGGTTATTCCATAAGAGAATTATTTAAAGATTTTTTAAGATTTTTTTTTTTGGTGGTAAGAGACTAAGTTAAGAATATTATTATATGAGAGATCAAAATGAAGGATCTGATATTTTACAAAGATGAAAGTGAAGATTTAGTCTTTTATTTTTATATGCTTTGACCCAATCACGACTTTATACATTTTTCATCTAATTATTAAATGCCAACATTAAATTCTATGATTCCGTGATCTCCTATGATTATTCCTATTGCTACTGGGGGATGTTTGGGAATTAATGCTCAAATGTATGACATGGGATTTTTGTCTTTTCTCTTATACCCCGAGTTATTTTTTGGGTCCACTTTCGTACCTCAACATTAATTAATTTATACCATAATATAAGCATTTTCACGATAATTGTAACTTATTCAAATTTAAATTGGTTTACATCCTGATAAAGTAGTGTGAAATTCTTTTTATAATCATATGATGAATCCTCCATTCAAATGTGAGAATAATTGAACATAATTTGTTGTTTTAAAAGCTTATTGAACATAATTTTAAGGAAAACATCAAATAAGGAGTACTATTATAATATTAAATACTTTTCGTGGGTATGGTCAATAACAAAATCATCAAGCATGTGGCTAGTGCGCTTCATTTCAGTGATCGAATATATATATTTTGGCCCATCTATACAATGGAAATTATGAATTGATCCGCATAAATTATAAAATCATCCAGCTTGTGGGTTTGACTAATTAGAGAAATATTTTAATATTTTTTTAAAAAATTATTCCCACCTTAATTTCTGAGTAATAAATGTTTAACGTAATTTTTAACACTGCACGGTCCTTTAATCTCTGAAATTGGTTTACGTGACTGTTCATCATGAGTATTGCTCTTGACTTGTAGGTTCATTGTGAAAGAACATTTTTGTTCCAAATATAAGTTCACTTGTTAATAGTTGTTTTCGGTTTCATTCTTATTGACAAAAAAAGAGAGAAAGAGGCAATTGTGAGACACTTGAATGTTTTGTAAATTATGAGAGAAATTTTATAGGGGTAAATTAAGAAAACTTTATCAATTTTAAACATATTTAATAACTACTTAGCATTATTTAATATGTGAGAATCAGTTTAAATAGACTTATAATAAGGACTATATGAGTAATATTATGTACATACCTAAATCATTCAAATTAAAAATTTGAAAATTCTGATAATATTTTAATTTTAATTTTTAATAATTTTTTATTTAAAACGGTAAAATATAAAATGAAAATTATTTTTTATTTTAATAATGATAAGTCTGAAAAATATATTGCTTATATCTCTGTGTTTGACTGTATGAATCTGGGTTTTTCTTTTCAAGTGTAATATAGTACTCCAAAGAATTAAATAAAACAAGCACTACTGTGTGGTGGTCAAACATATATCTCAAACATAATTATGCCACTCTATATATTAAATTTAATATCCTTAATATATAATTTCTAGTGACTCCATATCACAAGCCATTAAATTGTTTTAGTGGGTTTGGCAAGTGAACAAGTAGCAAAATGGGCATTACCTTTTACAAGTTAATGGGAAGTTGAGCTTGAGCATATTATGTGCAACATGAAAATTATGATAAAGTCAAATTTTTTTGAACAATGATAATGAAGTAAATGAAAAAGGATATATGGATGGCAACGTTAATGAAATGAGTCGTAATGTAATTATGGCAAAGTTTGGTTCATTGGAATTATATCTCAAAATGGGAAAGGAAAGAGATGTGAGCATGATGATATAAGATATCTTATGGAGGAGATAATTAGCACCATCTTAATTTTTTCTTTTAACAGATCAATATAGTTCTGATTTTAGGCAAAATATTTGTCCATATATATATATATATATATGAGCTTGGATATTAATTCCATCTTTTTCTTCCTCGTCTATATACATCAATATATTATAAAACCTATAAACATATTACACTAAAGGACTACGACTTTTTTTGTAAACAATCTCTTAAGGAGTCAATAAAAAATATGTAAAAATGTAAAATCTATACATATTCATTTTTTAATTATCACATTCACATCTTTATCATACATAAATCTACAATAAGTCACACACACACACCAAAACATGAAATCATAATCCATTATACTCTCAACTGGATTTTTAGGGTGGGTGTGTTGTGATCCTAACCTTTTGTTTAGTTTGAGGGAAATGAAGCGGAGGAGAGGAGATAGGGGTGTTAAAACCCAAAATCAGGACCGGGACACCCCATTTTCTCAAAAATAAAAAAATAACTTTTTTATATTATATTATTAAAAATAATCATTTAACAACTAATAAGACCATAATAGTTACGTAAAATTGATTTAGAGTTTAGAAATAATGTTTATTGTTATTATTTTTATCTTTATTATTATTTTTATACCGTATATAGTTAAGCTTAGTATCGCAATATATGCAATTTAACTCCAACTAAAAATATTATACACATATTTTGAAAAGATAATTTAATTAATAGGAGTAATAATATACAAATAAAATGATAATTAAATTTATCAGATAAAAAATAATAATAAAATAATAAAACTTTGGACCGGGACCGGGATTTTTAAGGGTGATCCCGATCCTGGTCCCGGCCAGGACCGGGATATTCCCAAGATTAAAATTCCAGAACCAAGCCGGGAGTATTGGAACCGGGATCTTTTGGACACCCCTAAGAGGAGAGGAGGATTTTAATAAATTTAATTTTCTTTAAGAAAATAACAAGTGAGTTTAAAAAATTTTATTAGGGAGACTATATATATATATATATATATATAAAGAAATAGCAACAATGAACTAACAAATTGTTGGACGAGGTGATAATCAACATCACCCCCTATAAAACGAAGAATATAATTTTAAATCCCAGCACTCTGAGCCTCAAATATGTCTTCTTAATTTTCTTGAACCAGACTGATTATAAAAAAAATGATATAGAAGCTGAATAATGGAATAAATGTGACTTTAATAATTGTATAAACAGTAATAATGTCTAAAAGGTGTAAAATAGAATTGTAAAAGTACAAATAAAAAAACACGAATTGATATTAGTATAAAAAGTTTTAATTACTTAAGTAAAAGGTCTCAAATTTAAGTTGAAGTGAATCCAGAAAATGCCCAGCAAGCATAAAATGAATATGATCATATCCAAAATTTACACGTAGCACAAAAAGCAGTTAGAGGCTATGAAGTACACATTGAACTCTGCAAATAATTTACCCTAGCTACCTTGTAAGCCAAAATGGAGTCGCGCGCCTTTGATTTTTCGAATGTTGATTTTACTTTATTTATCATAAATCAAATGTAAGTAGAAGAAAAGACAATGGTTGATATATGGTTACTTCGGGAGTGAATAACGTAAACCAAGTCCAATGATGTATGAACAGTAATTTTAGAATCAATATAGTCGACCTACCGAGCCAGAAAGCGCCACGTTTAATTAGATTCAATCAATATATGAACCACATCACTCTCCTCCTCCTCCTCCTCCTCCTCCTCTTCGTCTTCCTCTTCCTCTTCTTCTTCCTCTTCTTATCAATATATGAACCACATCACTCTCCTCCTCCTCCTCCTCCTCCTCCTCTTCCTCCTCTCCTCCTCCTCCTTCCCTCACATGTTTCACACAAACCCTAACATTAATTTCGCCTCACTGCAATCTCACATGCAACATACAAATGCAACATGTACCCAAGGACTCCTCCGAAAACAGATATTTTTAAGATATTTTATTAAATGTGATAATATTATGTTTTAATAAATGTGATAATATTATGTCTTAATATTTATTCAGATCATATTTTAGATAATTGATCATATAAGAAATATTCAATATAATGATAATTAATTATTTTGATTAATGAATGGTCTAAATATAATCTTATTAGTTTTAAATATTATTTGTTTAATGTATTTTGAATAAAATATCTCATCGATTGTGTCCTGCATGCGATTTGGACATATATTTGGTTTAGGGTTATTGCTTGACAAGCAAAATTGTTACAAACTTTGATGGGAGATTATAAATATCTTAGGTCCGCTCTTAAAATAGTACTATAGAAAATATGTACTTGCTTCCCTAATGGGTGATGGCTATCATCAAACCATCACTATACCCCATCTTCCCATCAGTTTAGTCTTGTTATAGTTTTTCTTATTTTAGATAGTGAAATGCATTGTTTTGACTAACTATGTTCAGAGATGTTTCACATAAAGTCTTTCATTACTGCTCTTAGAGCCGTTTGGCTATGACTTATGAAAAGTAACTTATGTGGCTTTTAATAAGTAACTTATTAGAAGTCAA
>JBAGKO010000008.1:23410210-23420666 GCA_037177275.1 Acacia concinna
AAGTTTGTTTTATTACTTTCAATTTATTAGTAACATTTTTTATAATTTTGATTTGTTCCATAATACTTTCAATTCGTAGTATTATGAAGGTGAACATGCCGCGCACTTGACAGATGACCAACTAGATGAGGTAATAGAAGAATGGTGTAAATATTTATTACGGCAAATTAAAAGTTAATTTTTCATGCACAATATTTATAATAGTATTAGTAATTATTACTTTAATTAGCTTCTTATATTTATTGAAATTTGCTATGTATATGCTTTTTCATTTTCTTTCTGGCAATAATATTACATTGCCGACATAAAGCCCTCTGACCGAGTAAAGGAATTAGATGCAAGTAATTACCTCTGCAAGTAATTCCTTGAACTGGGTTTTTCATACTTGTTCTGTATTCTCAAACAGTGTCAACATTTATTGCTTGTGTTTATTTATTTGGCAAGAAGCAGAAGGAAAAAGTTTCCTAATCCAATTCTAAGCAACTTGAGGGGGAAAAACAAAAAGGAGAACTCTAAATTCATGTGATGGGGAAGTTTCATGCTTTGCTGATTGTTTTGATTTTAAGTCATTTATTGAAAAGTATGCCTTTGATTGACTTGAAAAATCCAATGTTTATATGCCCTTCTTTGATGAGTGTGTTGTTCGGACTTGTAAACATATTTAAATTTGATAGATTGTAGTGGATTTCACTATTTCTTGGTGCGGTCCAATGTAAATATTGTATTAGATTTCCTGTAGCTCTTTTTCTTTCTCTTCATGTTACATGAAGAGAAAGAAAACATGAAGAGAAAGAAAAAGAGCCACAGGTAGGCCACAATTAGGGGAACAACATAGGGTGTGGATGGCCCTATTGTGGCGCCCTCTCACAGTAGGTCAAACCCTACCTTGGGGGAGCACCACAGTAGGGCTCCAAGGGTACCCTACTGCAAGAGAGTACCATAGTAAGGTACCCTACTCCTGTGGCGCTCACAAACGTCATGGTAGCTTACCGTGGCACCAGCGAACACCACGAAACTGCAAAAATAAGTGTCATAAGAGTGTATTTTTGTAGTAGTGATATCAACAAAAATCCACATAGATAAAGTAAAAAAATTATATACATTAACCAAATCATTTACAATTAAGTCAACAAATAAATTGAATAAGGTCACAAGAGAAATTGAAATTAATTTTAAAATTGACATAAATTAAAGAACTAAGAATCATTAATTAATTAAACAACTGAATTATATACCCTAACCAATTTAATTACAATTAATTCAACAAATAAATCAAATAAAGTCACCACATAAATTAAAATTTAATAAATTAAATTAATTAACAAAATCATCAAAATTAAATAATTAATTATATTAAATATAATAAACAAATAAGCTAAATTAAATTTGACTAAAATTTCTAAATTAAATAAGAAATACTAACCTGGAAACAAGATCTCTTCTAGAACAAAGTGAGGGGTGGCAAGGAGGTAGAAGGACATTATTTTAACCAAATGTGTTGAGAGAAAGAGATGTAATGCCTTTTATATAAGCATTGCATTAGCAGCAGTTCTTGCTACTAATGCTTAGCGTTAGCAGCAATTACAAAAACCGCTACTAAAGTAAGAGATTTAGTAACGGTTACGAAAAAACCACTACTAAAGAGGTGCACCATTAGCAACAGTTACACAAAAACCGCTACTAACGCACATAAATTTAGTAATAGTTCTTTCTAACCGCTACTGATGTGTATTTTAGTAGCAGTTAAATATTTTAGTAGCAGTTAAATCTTATAACCGCTACAAATGTTTGAACGCACTTGTCACAACTCCTTTTGTCTCACTTATTAGTCCCCAACCGCTACAAAATAACCGCTACAAATGTTCTCACCACATGGCGCGCCATTCTCGCCACCTCGCACCTTTCATTGTAATGGTTTTTAGTTTAACCGCTACAAATGTCAATACAAATACTCACCCTTGTGGCGCGTAGTCAAACTATTACATATTAGTAACAGTTATTGTAAAACCACTACTAATGTCAACTTCAATAAAAACCGCTTCAAAACACTAGTTTTTTTGTAGTGACTACCATGTGAACATTTTTTATTAACTAACTATCAAAAGCAACAGATTTAAAACTTCCAAGACAAATTTTCATCTTAACAAAAATAAATAAATGACATATAGACTATCAGCTCAACATATTTGATCAACTAACGGTAGGAGCAAAATTGTCCCACTTTGTAAATTTTCAAGGCAAAATTACTGTTTACCCCTAAAGTTTAAAGTTCTCACAGTTTAAGGTTGAAAAATGGCTCATAAATGAAAAATTGTAGGTTTATAAATAAAAGTGGCAAAAGCAGGTGAACGTGTAACTGCCCTCTTTACATTTTTCCTCACTTCCTAACATGTCTCTTGGATGTACATCGTGCATTTACTAACTAAAGAGGATTTAAATCCCATGTACAAAACTGGTATAATGTCATGTAATGTTGTAAGTTGTAACCCATCTCTAACAGCATAGTAATATCTACGGTGTAAACATTCACATACTGACTAACTGACTAGAAAAATCTCAACACTATGCATAGGGAATAATACATTTCTAGGCCCTGCTATTTACTCTGTAGGCAGATTGGAGCAAAGAAATTATGAGTCGAATAGTACCATTCCCTCCTCAAATGCGAGGCGCTGGTGAAGTTGCACTTGGTGAGCAGAAAACTCCAAGAACATATCCCTGAGGTTACTGGCATCCTTGAACTCTTGGGTTCCATGGCTAACAATTTTCAAGTTAGTTCTCTTTCCATTGTTTTCTTGTACTGTCTCGCCCTGAAGAATGCAATTTTCAATCAGAAATTTTGACGACACCATTTAGGAAAGAAGCAAAGCAATTGATAAGTCTTTATTTTCACACAATCAACCTTTCAAAACACGACTTTATATTAACAAGACCATATGTCCAGATGACTTTTATGTCATGCTCAAACTTGTTCATTTGCTACTAATCAAATGCTAAGCATATCCAGATCATAGATTGCAACAATTTCAAAAGATTTATTAATAATAACTACGGGCAACTGTAAGAGGTGGAATGGGATATGGAGAACCCTAGAGTCGAAGGGTTTTCACTTAAATAATAGCGAGGCTGAATGTAAGTATTGCAATTTTGATAAAAGACTAGTTAGAAGTAATTTAGAAGTTAAATTGGAAGAAAAAAGATTATTAGGAAAATTGCACCTAAGCCCTAAAGAAGAGAAAATACAACAAAAATGTCCCTTAAAATCTCTTATTTGCAGTGTGGGTCTTTGTTTGTAATATATTTCAAATGTCAAAAAACCAAAGGGACCTTGTGAAACACTTTCTTCACTCTCTCCTCAATAGCCTATTTGTTATTCTCTCTCCAAGATAGTCCTGGTGTCGCCTCAGGCAATCTAATATCGTTAGCGTCAGCGTCGTCATTCATTCTCCGTTGGCATCAAGTAAATGTTGTTGTCAACTGACTAAGCATCAAGAAAACAAATTCGGCCTCCCCTCACACCTGATTGCTCTTGTGCTACAAATTTCGGCAGGTGGTTCAAAATTAAATAATAAGATCCCAGAGCTATTATTTATATCTGTTGAAACTTTGAATTGCAATTCAAGTTTCGTTTCCTTTTGCTGACTCTATTGGACTCCTTTATATTTGTGCGCTACCAAGGATTAGTTAAATGTAATGTATATGTTGTTGTGGTTTCAATGTGTTTGGGAGGGCCTTAGATGTTGTGCTATGTTTCCAGGTTTAGTATGCATTATTTCTGCATTACAAGGGCAAAGGAATGAAGATGAGGGTGAAAGTTTTGTGATTACTACACCTAGAATTCAAAGGGAAAAAATGGTGTTAATAGGTGCAAAGATAGTTGTTAATATGAGTGATGTACTTGTTAATGACAATTGTGGGTCATATTTAAATATTTTAGTTATATTTTATTCCTTATATTTTTTTGCAAGTAATGAACTTTGCAGTGCAATTGGGGAATTCAAGAACTTTACAATTCACCAAAGGCATGGAAAAATTCTTTACCTGCAAAAAATTACAAGGCAAAAAAATACAACTAAAATATTTAAATATGACCTACAAATGTGGTTAACAAGTTCATCACATATATTAACAATTATCAATGCATTTATTAACAACACATTTTTTCCTTCGCACTCCATATTTTGAAACCACAAAACTTTCACCTTTCATTTCTTCGCCCTTGCAATGCAGAAACAAAACATACTAAACCCAAAATCATAACACAATTTAAGCCCTGACCAAACACATTGGAACCACAAGCACATCATATACATTGCATTTAACCATGTCATCTTTGATAGTTCACAAATATAAAGGAGTTCAATAGAGTCAGAGAAACAAAAAGAATATTGCAACTTAAAGCTTAAGCAGACATGAACAATAACTCTGGAACCTTAGTATATAATATAAAACCACTTGCCAAATTTTGCAGCATAAGAGCAATCAGGTGTGAGGGGAGGCCAAGTCTGCTTTCTCGGTGATGTTTACTCAATGCTGAAGGAGAATGAACCGCGATGCTGACGAGATCAGATTGCCTGAGGCGACACGTGAAGAGAGAATAACAAATGGGCTATTGGGAGAGAGAGTAAAGAAAGGGTTTCATAGAGCATTGTGGTCTTTAAACATTTGGAATATATTGCAAAAACATACCTCAGACTTCATTACAAATTGGACATTTCAAAAGACCTTTTAATTGTATTTTCTCTTCCTTAGGAGTTGGGTGCAATTTTCCTAAGATTATTTGTGATTACATTGCTATAAGACCAATGGTGCTATGTGGCAGTAAAAGTTCGACTTTAAAAGGGCAATATGAGCATAGGATGGATGCATACTCATACAAGACAAGATAAAATCCCTAACCAACAAATATGCTAACCTAACCTGTTACCAAGACACTCGTCAGTGAGTGAAAAAAAGAACTCTCAAACTGCACTAATGATCAACATCAAAATATGATGCGAATGTCTTGGCTAAAAAATAGAAGGAAAAAATGGATGTCAATTGGCTTGAGTCAGTGGTAAAAAAGGTTGTAAATCCACATTAATTGTCAATTAATTTGTTATCACAAGTTATCTACAGAATCTGGACAGCTAACAATGCACTCATCAGATTTTTTTTTTTTTTTACAACATGCAGTAATAAATAATGTCAGAACATGCTACACATGTTCTAGTTAAAAAAGCAAGACAAAAAAATGGATGTCACTTGTCAACTCATGATTCGTCAGTAAAAAGGGGAAAAAAAGCTTTGCCAGCCCACTATTTATGTCTACTCTGTTTAACTACAGAACTGAAGAACTTTTTTGGACTAACAAACACATAGACAACCTATGACAGTACTGTTAGTTGATCATTAATATAAACTGAAAGACTTTCTTTTAATTACTCTCTTTAGTCTTTAATATAAAACATTTACCTAATTTAATCAGATTAAAGAAATTAGTTGAGTTAATTAATATGACGTGTATTTTCTTAAACAGCATTGTTATTTTCTTAATTCACTCGTTCCCTTTACTCTTTAATTATAGTTGAGGAAGCATCAATATGGATAAACTGAGAAAAGGCTGACAAATATAAAACTATGTCTTTAGTATTTAGGACCAAAACTAACTCCCCATGTATTGTATTAAGGACAAGAGGGCATATTCAGTTAGCAAGCCATGTGACACCCTAAACATGATGCAGCATGTTTCAGTTAAAAAGGTGTTAATTGTTTTCACATTAGGGAATATGAGGGTATTAGTTACTCCTCCATGACTACTTTAAGGACAAAAATGCTCTTTGAATCAACCTGAAGTTAATTGTCAATTGTCAGCATTAATGTCTGTTAGCACAGGGGCCGCTTAAGAACTTTGAGTCTTGACACTTGAAGGGCAATATTGCTTCAATGAATAATTTATGATAGCATGTGCTCCTCATGAAATGGTTCAAGTGCAAAAATGCCTCTTATTACGAGGTGGTTAAGTAATATCATAAATAAATCTCAAATGGGTCGAATGACACTTGATACCATAAGAACAAATCATAATGAGTCCTAAAAGAATTTTTCTATTGGTTAGAGGGGGACATTCGAGGTTACCTTTGTCGCATGCATTAACGTTCCTATTGATGCTTTGATGTCTTTAAGCCCCACTTCCTCACCAACGATCACCCAAGGCCTGAAATAGATAAAGGTGCATTACTATCCATTTCCCAAAGAAATGGCGTAATTTAAAAAAATTCATGTTTTACAATTGGTTAATAATAATTACATTATTGAATAGAAGCGTTTTGTAAAACAACGAAATCAAATAGAAAAAGACAATAAATCAAAATGATAATATTTAAATGCAAAAGATAACATGTTTATTAAATATATATTGAACAAACAAAAATCAATATAATAAACAAAGCAGTGGCAAGCAATCTTAACGCAATAGGTGAGATCGACTATATAGATCATATAGCACCATTATGCTTCATCAACAATCAAATTTTTGGAAAGTGTTAAGCATAACATCCCTCTCAATAACTTCATTAAATGTTCTTTTTAATTTTCCTCTACCCTTTCCAAGCAACTCCATACTGCTTGATTTACCCACCTCACGGATGGTTGTACATGTTTGAACTATTGTAAATGATTTTCTGTCATTTCTCTTCAATAAATATCACTCCAACTCTTCTTCATATGAGTTCATTACAGATCTCGTCATTTCTTTTATGACTGTAAGTTCATCTTAATATCCTCATCTCACCTACTACTACTTTATACTCTTGTTGTCTTTTTTTAAAACCAAATATTCACTACCATATAGCATTACCGAATAATAAACTTCCCTTTTAGATTATTAGGTACTTTCTGATCAAAAATAACTTTTGTAACTTTTCTCAATTTAAATCACCTAACTTAAATCATATGATTAACATTTCTATCAATTTCACTGTCCTTTTATATAATTGAAACTTACACAATTCTGAAAACCCCTTATCCTTGTAAATAGGAAATGAAGTGTTTTTCTTATAAGCTAAAATCTTATTAAATAACTTAGAGAGCAACAACACACCATCTTCACCTAAACACTCATATTTTGGACAAATTCAATCGAGTTGTCTTAAGATAAATATTTACACAACTCGATTGAATTTGTTAAGAATAGATGACAGTAACAGTGAGCAAGAAAAAGAGAGGATATTAGATAAATGATAATGATAATCCCTCCAATCCTAAACATAAGACCAAATTGACTTTTTTGGAGAGGGTAGGGGAGCTAGGTATATTAGTTAATCACAGTATATGGTATGTATCATTAGATTATATATTAATTGACAAGTTAGACTAATTAGTTTAGAAAAAAAAAAAATGATGGATATAAGTACTTCCAAGACCAGAGGGAGTATGTATAATGCTGCTAGCACAACGGTTGAGCCTTAACCTTATATACTGTTTGTAGCTCTTACTTTGGAGTGTCCTACAAATAACTAGTTCCTAAACCTGTAAGAATGTTTGAATCCTAACTACAATGTTCACTCATCAGCCAATTCATGTAATCTATTGTACATCAATAAAGGGAACTGTAAACACTACATACCTTCCTGTCGAAGACATTATCATCTGAGTGGGGTCAGTCAAAAACTTGCGAAGCTTACTAAAATCCCCTACACTGTTAACGACAAAAGCCCCTCTAGTAAACAACTCCCACGATAAACTTGGAAAAATGTACACCTTGGGAGATACAGAAGTGTGTGTGTGTAAAAATTCTTCAATTGTTGGTGGAGCTAACGTTTTATCCACGTTTCCAACTAATATCATGAACAAGTTTCTCTTCCCACCAAGATCTCTATCTTCTACTCTTTTAGTAAGAAGCTTGACAATCCTATCTGCATTATTAATAGAGTCAAAAAGTAAAGAAAACAAAAAAGAAAATGCATCACATTTAAGTTAAATAAATATATAGCAAAGCAGGTTGAAAATGACATGGACGAACTTTCACATGGAGATGATTTTTCACTGATGGACCGCCTGGCACAACGAGTTTCCTACACGGGCAAATATTACGTTACACACTAAAAAATACCAAAAAACAGACCATGCAACACAATTCCATTTTGTTAGAATGCAAGCTACTCCCTCTGTTCCTATTTATAAGATAACATTATTTGAATATGTATGTTCCTTTTTATAAGACACCATTTAGAAAAACACTTTTTTTTTCATGTTTACCCTCAATTAAAATGTCTTTTTCCTCATTTTTTCCCATTTATTCTCCCATCACTTCTTCCGCTCATTCTCTCTCCCACCTACCTTCTTGATAAATAAAGGTGTTTATGAAAAATGAGTTGCACTTTTTACATATTTATTGCCTTTAACCAATGCCAACTAACTTTTTCATCTACATAATTCAGTTATTGGTATCTTATAAAAAGTAAGGGAGGAAGTAATAATGAGTGCCTTCAGCTGACATAAAAATGCATGTAACTTACATTGTATAGGCGCCCAAAAAAACCCTTTCCCGGTTTAATATTTTGGCCTCCATTGCATGGTTGTCCCACTTCCCTTCCACTAACTCCCAAGGGAGATGAAACAGAATTAGCTGTAAATTTAGTTCTTTCCCCTGCAATCTTCAGAAATGAAGCCACTACAGGATCCAGCCCTGAAGTTGACTGAATTTTGCAAATATCCGCTACAGTTGCATGACTGTAAATTCCAGCAATAGGTCCATGCAACCAGAGAAGTGCAAAGGTACACTGGCATTCCTCCTCTCCTTCACTGAAAGAATGTTCCTTTTTTTGCACCTACCACGTCAAGCAAATAAGAAGGGAGCACGTCAATATTCATGGAAATAACTTCCTACCCTAATAAAATTTGTCAGATTTGCATTCTGAAGAATTTTGTCTTCAGCATCATCAATGTCATTTTAAGAGTAAAATCAAACTCCTCCAGTCCTTAACATAGAACATATTTGAAGAGTTGATATTGGTTTTAAATATAAGACATTATTTTCATATTCAACTGTTTTCTAATTTACCCCTATTGATGCTCTCTCAACAATAATCAAGGGGAGAGGAAAGGAGGGAATTAAGGAAGATCACTAGAAGTTTTTAGAAATTATATGTCATAGCTAACTTATTTAATCTAATCCAATTATATAAATATGTCTTATATTAATGACGGGAGAGAGTATAAATAAAAGTCAGAGAAGAAAAATACTAAATAGGTCAAGAAATTCGCTATTAGATATAGGCCATTCAATAACTCAAAAGTGTAATTTACATAAAGGCTTTTGAAAGTTGAATGTACAAAACAGCAGCCCACCAAGAACAGAGTACATGTTGAAGAACACAGCAATCCCACTCCATTTCCTACTGAAAAGAGAGATGAAAATATTGCTTGACCCAAATCCACGTACTTTAGGCATTCAATAAAAAAATGCTTGAAAATGCGTTTCATACTCCAAAACTTTTACATGAATCTTATTTTGACATAGCCATCAATTGGCCCCAATGGAAAACTGATACCCTAGCTGTTGCCTTACAGTCGAAATCCTCTAGGAGTAAGCTTCTTCATCCCCCACAACAACCTGATTCTGCTAACGATTGCTAGATACTTAGGTGGGATGGAAAACCTTACCCCAACATCTACATGTTGAGATAAGAGAACTAACCCACTTAAATACTCTATTGAACATCACATACTACTCAATATGTTATCAAGTCTCCATCAGATAACAAAATATCAGAACTATACAAGAATGCCTGCAGGCAAAACAGAGGACCACCTGTACTGATATTATTATTTGTGAACAAAAGATACTTAATAAGATAAAAGAGATACTGCTATAAAACTAACAATACTAGTGAATATTCAGTTTAAAAAGGGTAAGAGCATAAAGTGGGGTAACTGAAATGAGAATGTTAATATGGATATATGATCATTCAAGAACAGATAAGAATCCTAATGAACACATGGAAGGAAATTGGGTGACATCCATTAAAGGTAAATGATTGAAAACAAAGGGCATTAAATCCCCCCCCAAAAAAAAAAAACCAAAAAGAATGCATCTTACACAATGGGATGAGGATTGTTGTTGTATATATTTGGCCTTACTCCCACTCAAGCTAAAATCATTAGGCAAAAATATATATTTAGGGATTTCTTCTTGTATAAGTTGAGTTATAAAGAGAAAGAAACTGATTTTTTTTTCAATGACCAAAAAGAAAACGATCGAAGAGAAGGTTATTTTTTAAAAAAAAAAGGGAAAATGTCCATTTTTGCCTCCCAAGTAACCACCCAGGAGTGCTGGGTATCTGATATCTCTTTTGTAAACTGAATGTAGGAAAAGATAGAAATCAGATAGAGGATTGGAGAAGAAGAAGAATAAGAGGAAAGGAGAGAAGAGAGGAAACAAGAAATGCTCGTAGTCTATTACTCAATGATCAAT
>JBAGKO010000008.1:23438121-23450965 GCA_037177275.1 Acacia concinna
TGGAGTCGGGAGGAGAATTATTGTTGAAACGGATTGTTTGGAGGCTGTTTCTTTAATTTCATATGGATGGGAGGATGAACATCCAGAGTAGAATCTGTTGACGAAAATTCGTGCATGGATAGAAAAAGAGTGGAAAGTTAGATTAACCTGGTATAAGTGT
Organism: Acacia concinna; assembly: GCA_037177275.1. Lineage (NCBI taxonomy): Eukaryota > Viridiplantae > Streptophyta > Magnoliopsida > Fabales > Fabaceae > Acacia > Acacia concinna. Next base: position 23,438,282 of record JBAGKO010000008.1, read on the forward strand.
GAGGTTAATCTAGCTGCTGATTTAGTAGTAAAGGAAGCTTTTCATGATGCTGTGGGTTTTCAGTTTTTTACATTAGTATCATCAAATATATCTGCTACTTTTGCAGTTGATGTAACTGTGTAGATTTTGTTGCTTTCACTTATCGAAAAAAAAAAGCTTGCTTACACATTAACTAATTTGTTACAAAATTTTATATTTATACACTATGTAGTATGTTACTTTACATCCCTCCATTTTATTTCACCCACTTAATAGGCAAAGGTATTCTGAAAAACTAAGTTATATACTTTTATATATATATATATATATAATTTTAACTAACTTATATTATTTGAAAAGGTTAAGATACAGATTTAACAACAAAATTTTACTAAATATGCATTTAGTACAATTAAATTTTTTTAGGTGCAAAATTACGTATAAACTTTTTAAAATGGAGCCAGAACAATAATGAAGTGTATAGAGGAGTGTCCATTACTTTACAATATGTGGGCCCCATGAAGTCATGTGGGAATTTCTCCTTTCTCCACGTGTCAACTCTCTCACTCACATCCGATCCCACCCACAATTAGAAAACCCACCGGAGTTCTCTCTCTTTTTCAGTGACGTGGCATCGGCAAAATTCGTATATACGAGGCCTTGCATTTCGGACCATTTGTGTGAAAATTGGAACATGTGGGATTTTTTTTAATTTAATCGGAACTGATTCAACTCAGGGAGAAAGATAAATAAACACTTAAAATAAAATCCTTGCTTTTTCCCTTTAATTTTTAACTTAAATGCGGTATTAGCATTTTGAGAACAATTGATTTTCAATGTTCAGAAAGCTCACCAGAGTTTTCTCACAATCAAGAATGGAGCCATGTTTCCTGATTATGAGTGGAAGAAAAGAGTGGGCTCTTTTTTTTTTTTTTTGAGTTGGACACGCGGATAAAAATAAAATCTCTCCTGACTTCGTGGGGTCCATACATGGTAAGATAACGGTGGTCTCTCTTCACTTAACGGCATTGTTATTCTTGCCCAGTTTTAAAAAGTTTGTGTGTAACATTACATTTAATAAAATTTAATTGTCCTACACGCACTTTAAAAAGAAATTATTTTTAGTTGGCACAGAAAAAATATATCTATTATTTTTAAATCTGCACCTTAACCCTATTTAAAACTTGTAAATAAAAAGCTCATGCAGTACTAAACTAGCATTTTATACTTTTAATATTAAATATAAGACAATTTTATTTTTTTTAATCCTAAAAAAATTAATTAAATTATTTAAAGTATTTAAATTTATTATTTTCCTTCAAACTATCTTTTCTAACTTATAAATTGGTATATAATACAATAACACACTAAATATGATATGATTAATTAACTTATTTATTTTTTTAAAAAAATCAATTAGATCATGTAATAAAAACCGGAAATAGTAATTTTTTTGAGGTCAACGATGTTGAAGCTGTAAAAAGAAGTAATAAAATAACAATTCAATTGATGACCTTTTCCTTTCCCAAAATATAAGTCCTATTCAATGTTATATGGAGCCTTAAATTTTTTTTACAATTTACTCTTGCCTAATATTAAATATGAAATAGTTTACTCTTCTAGAAAATGTGTAGTCTTTTGAGAAATTAAAAAATATAACTTTGAAAAGTATTATAATGTTATTAATCAAATTCAATTAAACAAGTTAACTTATATTTAACTTCATTCATGGAAACTGGACTTCTTCTTTTTTTTTTGGGGGGGCCGCTAAAGTAGAACTCTGTAGAACATGACAGACATTAATGAGCGAAGGGAATGTACAAAAGAAGTGACCATTTCTTGAGATTGATTAAGGATATTCTGGAAACTTTGGAGATAAACAAAGGAGAAGAGGATGAAATGCTAGGTTTCACGCCAATCAGATGATTATGCTTGTGATTTAATTACTTTTACAGGTATTTTCATGATTCTCATGAATAACCTTTTTATGGAAATCAAGAACTACACCTTTTCTTTTTTCCTTTTTTACATGAGAGAAAAATCTGGTCAATTTGTGAGGCAAAAAGAGTATCTAGAAAATGGAAAGTGGTTAACTTTTAAATTATCTAATATAATAAAAATATAGAATCATCTAGATGTATATTGATTCACGGGCTTATTGATATGAATCCAAAGAACCAGTGTGTCATTTTACATGATATTAATAAAGTGGAGGAAAATTAGAAGGAGGAGATTCAAATGTAAGAGGTTGTGGTGTGTATTGAAGCACAAGTTAACATCTTACAGGTCCCAAATACGAATACACATTTGAAGGAGGCGAATTAGTCTATAATCTTATGTATTAAGGCTTAAATACATTTTACAATTAAAAAAGGAAAGCCATATGAACATGAATAGAAGACTCTTAATGAGCTTGAAGGTGACTTGCTTAGAGTTACAAGAAGCATTACTAAAATATCAATCCACTTAAAGACAATTTGAGCCAATTTTTTTCAATTATGTTGAATTTTATTTTTTAAAATTTTTAAATTTGGAGGATTTTCAAGTCAATCCTATTTTTATATAATTGACAATTTCATACGCATGTATGATATATTAATGATCATAAGCAAGTTATCGTTGAGCTCAACCTCATCCAAGCATGACAGGTGGTGTTATCATTGAGGTAATTGTATGCGCGCGTGCTGTGTGTGTGGGTTTAAAAGTTGCCACTTATATGGGACTGAAGGAATGAAGCATTTCACGAAATGTAACTATTTTTTGTCTAAACAAACGCCCCAAATTAATTTTGAACTTATGCCAACATTTATGTTATATTTGAATGAGGATAAAATAAATATTAAATTTAAAAATTTCTATAAATAATAATCAAAACATAGGATTAATAACACTCGTAAAGCTAATTTTAGTTAATGGAGAGCACGAGGTAAAGAAGACCTCTGCAAATTCTCTCTTATGTAAGATTGAAGGAAGTGTGTGTAGACTACCTCTTGAAGCTAGCAAAAAAAAAAAAAAGACTAGCCCGTAGAAAACTACACTTTTTCAACATTAACTAAAGATAGTACTCCTTCTGTCTTAAAATATAAGAGATAACTATCATCTTTATTCCCTCCCAAAATATAAAAGACAATTGAAGAATGTATTGTATTTTATTTTATTTTATTTTTCAATTTTACCTTTATTCAATACCAATGTATTAATATTTGTTTTGATAATAAAAATTATCATTCCCAATGAATGAAGAGAGGGGTAGGGGGAGAGAGTTATAGACTTTAATAAGAGTATTTTTTCTCTTATTTTATATCTCTTTATTAATATGAGTATTTTAGTAAACATGAGTAATAAACGTAACATACTTATTATTCTTAACCGCTACTTTAAACTAAGAGATTTAGTTAAACATCTATTATTTTTTGAGAGTAATAATTAATAAACGGAATGCAATCATTACCCAAGTTAGACCAAGCATTAAGCTGAAGCATGTTCTTTTGTTTCTGTTTCCCCCCCGACCTATCCTCACCCTCCCCATGGCGGGACCCACACACACCCAACACAACGCACGCTCCTCTTAATCCTTAACCACACGAGGATCGATCTCACAACCCCTCATAAAGTAGAACCAAGGCTATATTTGGCATAAGCTTAAGTATGTTTAGACTTCAGAGAGTTTAGACAAAACATTCTATAAACAAATTTTGAAAACATATGAACAACAAAATTTTTCTTGTGCCAAAATCTACCCTAACAATTTTATCGCGACATAGACAGAGAGGGACACATAACAGAGGAACAAGGAAAGAGGAGCCCTTAGGCAACATTCAAGTAATGGCAGTTGGCACTGAGCTTATTTAATAATATAATTTATATATCATTCTACATATAAAGAATTAACAAATGAATAATTTCTCGTGGAAGCCATGAATGAATATAAACCAAAGAAAGGTGACCAAAACTGACAGAGAAGAGAGATTAATTGAACATTCATTTACTCTGATAGGAGATTACCCTCAGGCACACATTTCTGTAGTTCTTTATGGGAATAATTATGAGCCAAGAATTTACAGTTACCACAGGTAGAGAGTAGAGACTATGCTTTCCATGAGAGGCTTCTGTGCTGAAATCTGCTCCAAGAAACCTCCAGGAATGCTTCCTTGGGAACCCAAAAATCTTGAAACATAAAGATATCTTTATTAGATATATAGTAGACTATATTCTCCTCTATAAAACCTATATGTAACTTTTCAGGTGGCCTGACTTCCAAACCACAAGAGTCTTGAGAAATTCCATGACCTGCAAATACAAACATTAGGGCAGAAGTTAAAGGCCAGTGTGAACATAGGATTATAGACTATAGTAGATTTATATGATGATCATATCATCTTTTAGGATTTATAAATCTTTTAGATAGTTGAGTTGTTAAAGATTTATATGGGTTAACAAGAAGATTAGAGTTTCTTAATTATATTGCTCATAGATAGTCTGATCGTTAAACAAAATGACTCCTTTGATTAAAATAGGAAAACATGGCTGGAGAACAAGATCCCCACCATATTGATTTTGATAGAGTTTGTTTAACTCCTTTATTTTTCAATCCTGTCCAGCATCAAATGTCAATGAGCCTGACCTAAAGATATATGTAGCATTTTGGTAGCAGCTATCTCTTCCAAATAAAGTACAAAATAACTGCCAGACAAGTTATGACGAATTTAATATGCTGAAACTTAGAAATACCTCTGATGGATCACGAACCGAGTAGACTGCACTGCTTTCCTTCGGCGCAGAAGCAACTAGGATGCCATAACCTTTATTTCCCTCCCTCAAAACCTGTTAAAATTCAGCTTATCAGGGAAATTGAGAGTAGAAAAATAAGGGTGAAAGAAAATAGCATTTCAGGCCATTAAATTACTGCACGTGTCACACCTTAAAAGCATCTTCATCGGTCCGATCATCTCCAACATATATAGGCAGCACGTCATCACAGTTGCTAAGCCCTGTATATATATTTCCAATGTCAGCTTGCTGCAGCACAAAGATAATTCTAGTATACCATAAAGCAGCACAGAAGTCAATAAATTACAGATTAACTCACCAAGTGACTCAAGCAAAAATGTGACGGCTTTCCCCTTATCCCAATCAATCACTGGTCGGACCTCTAAAACCTGAGAAGTAGTGAACACAAGTTATTAAATAATCTATATTAGGATATATTACTGAACAATTCCACAACCGAATTTGAACTTTCCATCACAACTATCATGCTCATAACTTTCAAGTTAACTAACCACCATCTTGAACTCTAGTACTATAATTTAGTATATATGCAATTTATTTCTTAAACAAAAGAAAATACCAAATACTTGCTCATTTAATAATAGTGGTCTAATTTTCCAAAAATTTATCAATCAAGGTCAGTGAGATTACTCATAATTCAATAGTTTTATTTAGTACCTTCCGCCCATGGGTTAATCGTAAACGTGGATAGTCCTTCAGAATATCAAGGACTCTTTGCCCCACTATTTTCCAATTCTGCATTTTCACTAACAACAATTAGTCTTTTATGATAAGTAAAAGGTACCTATGTAAAATATCAACCATATGTAAGAACAGGATCCTTCACCTTCTCCTCTACATTGCGATAATGTACAGAGACACAAAATTTGTTGTTCTCAACTTTTGCTCCTCTAATGTCTTTTGTACATTCAATAAGGGAATCAAGCACCTGCTCAAACAGGGGTCAGTCAGAATGCCATAGTCCAATATACAAAAAAAATTGGAAGGTGATTCTTTGTAGGATTTCTCAGATGTACCCACCTTATCGATCATGGGCAAGAATTCAGCAGCAGGTTGGAATAAATTAACTTCCTTTCCCTGTATCATTTTTCAAAGATCTTAAAAGAAGCCCTTTTTGAGAAAAGAGAGAAACAGACATATATAAGCTAATGCCGAATCAAAACTTTGAACCCTAGTACCTGATTGTCAGTAGACCTAATGCAGTTAGGATGGTTATCAGATACAGATTGTCTCAGAGGACCAATGATGTCCATCCCATGGCTACCAGCATAATAGAGTTCAGTTAGTCCTACAAATTCATGTACCTGAGCAAATTGGGCGTGGAGAAGGTTAGAATGCTATGCACGAGCACAAACGTGCATATAGATACCGAACAATAAAAAGAGAAAGAAAATTGCAATAAACTGTTCAAGAGAAGCCAAGTACCTTGTTACGGCTTCGTCCACTAATTATTGCAGTGGGAAAAAGCTCTGCCACTTTTTTAACAGCAGCACGCATCTAGAAAAGTTACCAAATCAAAATGAACAAAAATAAGAACAATTAAAGAGTAGCTCCCAATTGAAATACTGGACCCAAAATCTGGAGAAGATTACTTACATTGTCAGACATGAAAGCACAGTCAGGATTATCCACAATTGGTGAAAGAGTTCCGTCATAATCCAAAAACAATGCTATTCTCTTGCCTTTTGCATGGTTTGCGATTTGCTCAAAAGATGCAAGTGCTGATGGATACTTTAGCTGTGATATTGAAAAAGAATGGAAAATGAAATAGCATAAACAACCTGTCCAGAATTATACAAATGGAAACTAAAATCAAACACAATGAGCGGCAGAAAGTATGCAATACCAGCCAGGTACTATAAGAACTATCAGCATCAGATGATGCAAAACCAGGATTAATATCCTTTGTTATCTTCTTGGCTGTAGGAGAAGATGATTTCATGGCATCCAGCCAACCAATAGAACGAACATCATCAAGAATTCCAGTCTTCTTCCTAGGGATTGTCAGCAGCAGGCCAGATGGAAAAGCTGCCCCTGTAGGAGAATAAGGCAATAGACTGGAATGCCCACCCAATCTTGATTTCGTTATGGGTGCAGCATCAGTAAGAACAGGAGTGTGATTTGACTTCAGGTCCATTGGATCCAGGTTTGTAGATTAATTTACAGAGCAGCAGGAATTTACGAAATTAGTAGTGTATTGATCAACAATAGAGCCAATATCAAATTTTCACTTCAACCAACTCTTTTATCAATAAAAAACCACTTCTTCAATGTTTTCTTGTCACTACTATTGGAGTAACAGTCCATCAACTGCCAAGCTCCTGAAAAAAAAAATACACGATCATATGATTAATTTACCATGAAATCATTGAATATCAAGCAGCAGAATTTTTGAAACAAGCAGCATTCAAGCTTTACCTTTTCATCTCACCAAAAGCCTATAAAGAAAAATTATAGTAAACTCCTAACAGAAAACATATATTTTGAAAGAGGAATTTGGTTAGGGCATTAAATACATGCAGCCTCAAATAGGCATAGAAAAACAGATAGCAGGTTCAGCGGATGTTATTACAAAAAGTGCACATGCAAAAGCTTTGGTCAACAACAAACCAATAAATGACAAAGACGCTTGACATGCATAGACAATTATAATATGGAACATATGAAACAGCCAGAAAAAGTGGGGAACATGGGAAGAAAGTAAAGGAAACAGATACTGGAAGTTCTATTATTAGAAGAATAATTGCAAAGCATGAAACCACTTGGCAATGTAAAAACGAACCAAAAAGAAAGGAAATTGAAAAAAGGTAAAAAGGGAAGGAAGTTGCATAAATTTTTGCTTAATTGATTGGTTTAAGACTGTCCAATTGACAAAAATCCAAATGGAGATAGTCAGGATCTCATCCTACAAGCAGTAAACCTGACATTAGAAATACACAAACAGACTAGGCATAAAATTGACAACTCAATATCATTGAGGCTCACCTTGAACCATAATTGAGTAATTTATCTGTCTTTGAACAAGAAAATAATACAAAAAGAAGCACCATCACAGTTGAGTTAATCCTTTATAGAGCATTTTTGAAGTTCCATACGACAATATAAATGTTATGCTGAAGCTAAAGGTAAATTAACATTTCTAAATTCTAAGTAATTACTCCGTATTCTTGTTTCTGAAAATGAACATAAATGGCTACTAAAGAACAAAAGGATAAGAATAAACATGTTTCAAATAAAGTGTCCCTGAAACCTATTAATATCGCACATGACACTCATATACCTACTTCTATAATTCATATATTTTCTAATAAACTTTATATTCCCAATACCAGAGGAGATAAATTCAGTTTTAGAAAACATGTTAACTTCATAACAAAGACTTCCATGCTAGATGCTAAGGGGTTTCCTGAAAGATTTTTGGATTAATAGACTCACACTGATAACAACAGATACTGTTAAGGGTTCAAAAGTGAAAAAGCCAATGAAAACAAATTATCAAATAGCATACAGCGATTAAATAGAACGGATGACCAAATTTCTCCAGCTATTTGGCTGATGGAAAGCATAAAATACAATCCGTATCCTAATAACTAAGCCATCAACTTACTCAGCAAAACAAAGTAAAAATTACTGGCAAGAACGACTTGAACATGATGAAGCAGAAAGACAGAAGCACACAGGACTAAGTTTTACCAACAACGCCCACTAAAAATAAAAAACAGTAAAGGATGGAGAAACAGGAAAAAGGGAGGGAAAACGGAAAAACAGGCATCAAGAAAATGAAAGTAGATATTGTGCTCATTTTTGAGCAAGTGAAATTTCCTTAAAAATTCATAACTGAGCAGATAATAGTTATGTACATATTGTCAAGCTGTCCTACCCCATGTAGTGGACAAGAAAGAACTATGCAACCACACATTACGAGCCGACAAAGTATGGGACTCAATAATACATATGGACCCAACAAATAAAGATTCTGCAAAAAAACAGACAACTGACATAGATTATCACCAGTAAACACTTGTAAAGAACACGTTACTTCTGTTGTGATCCCAAATAAGCATCATGACAACCAAAGAAAAAAAATCTATAGTTGTATATGTAATGGTTCTTTGGAGCCTGTTAGTTTAAAGGACCAGAACGTATTTCTATTTTCTCAGCATAAATGAAATTACTCCCAATTTATAAAAATAAAACTCAAGTAAATAGGCCAAAGAATGATATCGACTACACAAAATTTGAATTTTCCCTATTATTTTGCTTTTAAAGGTTCAAAGTACTTAGCGAGATCAGGACAAGGAACAATCAGAGTTTGAAAAAAAAATCAAGCATAAAACAATCAACAAATCACATCAGATTAATCAAATATACTTCCAAGGGAGACACATCAGAATTTTTTGTCCAAACTAGACAGTATCCATCCTGTGGTCGGAAAACTGAAAAAAAAACTGAATTAACCAATCAAGTAAAGACCAGTCAAAAAACATGATTATATGTTAGAAACTTAGAATAGGAAAAAAAGGAAGCATACTACTCATAATCTTTAAATTAAGACAGGTGGCCCGGATTTTGAGTTTTTGACCAGCTGATATTTCTATTTCTAAATATTATTGAATAATCATCAACTGCAGAGGTAAGTGGCAAGATTCCATGGCCAAAAGCCCAAAACGTCATGGGACTCTCCCATCGTCAAGCAATTTATGCAGTCAAAATTGGACAATAACCCAAAAATAACAAAGTTTAAACCGGAAACTTACAAAATCATAATTTGAAAGGAATTCTTGCTAGAAAAAAGGGGAAATAAGATGGAAAAAAAATGAGTTAGTAAATTCATAACGTACGTAATATAGGAGCTCTAAACAGAGGAACAAGGAAATGAGAATGTCCATAATCCTCAGAATGCAGATTCCGGGTTCCCGAACGTTAGAAATGGGGATAAACGATCAAGAAGACTTCTACCTAATTAAAGCAAGATTTGATTATAGTTCGGCAGCCAACAAAACAACAGAATAACCGGAAGAAAAAAGTAGATACCCAGACTGTTTGGTAGGATAATTCAATTACTGATTCCCTTTGTCAGTAACTTTCTCGGCAGCCAAACAGGGAGAGGAAGGAGGGAATGTGTAGGCCGACGAAGATTGACTAAAGCCCAATTTTGACCAGTTTCTAATATTTCTAATTTCTAAATATGGCAGAATATTATAAAATATAAACTGCGAACGTAAGAGGAAAGATTCCACCCTACGGAACTCTCCGAACAGCAAGCAATTTACACAGTCAAAATCAGGCAATAACAAAAGCGGAAAAAACAAAGCACAACGAATCCTCACCAGAGTCGTAGAATCTAAATTGTAAAAACATTGATGTAAGAGAAAGAGGAAATATGAACAAAGAAGTTAATCATGAATTCAAAACGTACCTTAATATACGAGCTCCAAACAGAGGAACAAGGAGATGGGAAAACTCATTATCCTCAGAATGCAGGTTCTAGGAGCCAAATCTTCAAGAAACGGAAACAAACAAAAGCACGAACTGAGAGCAAGCAAAATAACAGAGCAACCAGAAAAAGTAGATTCCCTGGCGGTTTGGAAGGATATTTCAGCAACAGTATCTCTTTTATATCAGTGGTTGTATCGGCGGCCAAACGGTGGGAGACAGAAGGGAGAGTAATGTATAGGCCGATTAAGAGGAATACACGACAGAGATTAAAAAAGGAAGGAGGCAGAGTGCGAACAGGGAAAGCAATGAAGCGGCAAATCTGTGAAACAGGAAAAAGGGAGCGAAGAAGAGACAGCGAGAAAACGTTGAGAAGACAGAAGAAGAAAGAAGGATGGAGTATAGAAATGGGGGGTATTTATAGCGTTTCGGTTCCCCACGAAACGTGCTCCATAAGAAAACCTTCATCGGTTGTATGTTGAATTTGAAAACATTTATAAAAATAATAAATGGAAAATGACCATAAAGTCCCTAGGCAATGGCCTCCTTTAGTTCTTCCCCCCTTGCGCGTGAATTTACGTTCCAACTGCCAACGGCGAGGGAGCGTGACCACTGTGGGCCGCGGTGAGCGCGTAGTTGCCTTGACTAACCACTCTACTTCCTAAGTTCCTATAGGTGGATGACCATTTAGGCCTAGTTAACATACGCACAATAAAATATTAGAAGGAAAATGACATTAAAATATTATATATATACATCACTTCTAATATTTTTTATATAAATTCAATAAATTTTTAATTATACCCCTATTTAATATATATAATATTAAATAAAAGTAAAGTCAACAAAATAATAAATAAAGAGTAAAATTGTACCTTTACATTTTTAATAAGGTGTTTTATAAATAGGATAAAAAAATATTCTCTCTCTACATTATATATAGAATTACAGGAGTATCAATTAAAATAAGAGTATCAAAAAATATTATACCACGATAATAACAGTTAAATGAATTATCATTGACAAGTATTCCTCTTATCCTATTTATAAAGCAATATTTTTAATATTTTTCACACAAATCAATAACAACTTTAAATTTTATTAACTATTCTATATACTTCAATAATTTTCTAATTTCACCCTTATTTAATATACATTATACCACCTAAGAATAAAGTCAACACGGCAATAAATAAAGTGTAAGCTTTTATATTTGTATAAAAATTTTCAATTTTCAATATATGCCATCTGTATCTTATCTATATATAGGATAAGAGGAGTAATAAAATGTTTTTGATATTATTCTTTTAATTAAGACTTAAGTGTCATCTTTTTAACATTAAAATGAGTGAATGATTACCAATTTCAAAGGTTCAATGTAAATTTTATAGTTAGAAAAGGAAGATGACAAGAAGAGAAGAGGGTTGGAACAAGCATGACCAATTGAGATAGCGGATGTTTGCACCATCACAGATATCCGATGGATTTGGATATCTAGCTCGAGAGTGAAAAATAAAAAATATAGCAATGGAAGAAGTTGTTGAAGTTCAAGAGGATTCTCATAAGGCAAATCTAACAATTTAATTTAAATTTTTCACAGATAAATTTGTATTTCGCATTTTCCCGCCAGCAAAGAAAAATGGGTTGTCTTACATGAAAATGTTTAAGGGAAAATCTCATCTTACAGGAAAATCTTCCGAACCAAATTAGTCTACTCAGACGCCAAATTAGTCTACCAAACATGTCTGGGTAGTAAACAATCATGACTTTCCTTTAACTCTCCCAAATTTTTGGAGTAACAAACTAGCCTTAAGCATATGTTTGGTAAAAGGGAAATGGAGGAAAAAGGATGGATGGAAAATTTGTATGAATTAGATTTTTTTAAAAAAAATTACAGAATCGGGTTTATAAAATGTTAATAAAGATAAGATGTAAAATAAAAGAGTAAATTATAAAACCCTATTCAAACAAAATAGACTACTGATATCTAATAGAAAATTGGGATAAATTATAAAGATATGTGGAGTAAATCTTTTGTCAGCTAAACCTTGTAAAAAAAATTATTACAATTTTATTTGCACTTAGAAGCAAATTTAATTTGTTTGATGACTTGAATATGCTATAGGCTCTAAGCTTGAGAAAGATTATAAAAGGTTTACAAAATGACTTGGGAAAACTCGTGATCAAATTAAAAAAAAAATGCAATTTTGTAGGAAAGATTTTTAGGAAAATGGCAATAAAATCCTAAAGATCGAAACTAATAACAAAATGGTCTATAATAATAATTGAGTAGTGACAATTAACAAAATAAGCAGTAGTATTTTTTTGAGTAGGATAACTGGATAATCTACTGTTTAAAACAATATTACAAAATACTTGAAAAAGAAAACAGGAAACCCATTGCTAATCACCTACATCACCAACCGCCCCCTCTTGAAAGGAATGAGGCAGTTGATTAAGAAAAACAAAATTCCCCAC
>JBAGKO010000008.1:23504468-23514565 GCA_037177275.1 Acacia concinna
ATATGGACATAATTATAAAAAGGTCCCTAGGGACTTCTTGGTAAGGCAACAATTTGAAGGGACTTTTTTATAATTATGTTTGGTCCTTAGGACCTAGATGTCATTTTCCCTTTATTCTTCCCAAGCAAACGTCCTCTCAACCCATGTGATCTCTGCAACTGGCCATTATTTTTCTTTTAAAATTTGAAAAAAAATTTCCCCTAACCACCATTTTTCCCTCTCATTTCAGTCATTCGTCATTTCTTGTGGCTGCCTTGTGCTAATATTGAGGGGAAAAGATTGAAAAACTAATTTGTATTCTTATTATTAATAAATATTGGTAATTTATTTTTAAGTTAAGAATTTAGATTATTTAAATGTAGTAAAAAATTATTTAATTTTAATTAATTTATTTAACTTATAATATTTCAATATGGCCGGTTGAACCCCGATTTAACTCGGTTGAACCCTTTAAACCCTGAATCCATATAATGACCACTTCATTATTCAGTTCGATTTTTTATACCTTGGTGTGATCAAGTTCAATGCTGCCTTGTGACAATGATTGAATATGTACATATGCTTTCATTAGATATTATAAATTTATATAATTGATGTGGTTTTTCTACATACATACATATATATATATATATATTAACTTTTGGCCATATATACGTATATTTATTTTAATATTTTATTTTATCATAATATTAGGATTATAATAACTTAAAACCTTTAATTTGATAATAATTTGAATTATGAATCATGAGTCAAATTTTAATAAATACTCGTATTTATTAATCGTATACATCTTCTCAGCACGAATGCACGCACGTGTGTGTAGACACTAGCATTTTGAGTTTGGAATCCTGCTAGTTTTCATGGGTTGCTCCATTTCGTGACAATTATCCACTTAATGCAGAATGGTTGTTCTAGCAAATACCTGACTCATCGGTTTACTATAGTACTTAACAGTTGGTTTGGCAATACTTGAGCCATCAGTTAGTCTAGCTTTTGTGATTGTAATAAACTTAGTCGGAAAATGTGTGCTTTTCGTCTTTCATATTTTAAGAAAAATTAGTCATTTTTGTTAGCAGAAAAACACTATTGATGAAATGTATATGATCATATGTTCAGTAATAAATCTTAGCATAATTCATCATACCTCGACCATATCATTTGCAAATTCAGCAAAAGCAGCATATAGCTGTCATCATTTCCAGCTAGCAACAAGCAACCCCACTTCTTCCTCGAAATATCAGTGTCTAAAGCTAACAAACTAGTCACTACTTAAATCCAAATTCCTTTCAATAATATTTCACCATGCAATGTCTAAAACGATTTGACCAAAAAAAAAAAAAACAATAAAAAGGAACTTATAAAAATTGCATGGTTAAGTCTATTAAAAATTGTACTTCCATGATTATACTCAATCAACAACCAGCTCTTCTCTTACCAGTATTTTACTAATTGAACCATATAAAGCATACCTAGAAGGTATTTCCAAATGTTTCTGTCCGATGATACATAGGATTCCTTACCTGTCTCTCATTCATAGCGAACCCAAAATGATGGTACAACTACACCATGGAAACATACATATCCACCTACAATCTATATTTTTCATTATAAATATTTATATTCAAAACTATCATCATATCACAAGTACTATATCTGCATGCTTGGTTCTGAGTTCTCGACATGAGATTCATCAGCTACATCATCCGAATGTATTTCCTGCTGCTTAAGGCTACGGACAAACTTTGTGAAAGAAGGAAAATGCTGTGGCGAAAATAAAGAAGCTCCCATTCTATGATACGTGAACAGGTCCAACACATTATTATCTCCTGCTATAATGTTCTTCTTAATCTGTTCAAAGCTCCCAAAAGCACCAGGACCTGAAGAGTTTTCCCCTGAAACTTCAACCCCATTATCTCTACAAGCCGACATTATCTGTGAAAGTAACATCTCAGGACTTGAGAGGGTTTCTTGCGGCTGAATTTTATCTGAGAGGTCCATTCCTGGCAAGATCATTTTACATGAATTCTTTGCAAACATCTTTGCAACTTCTTTGTAACCGTCTCTCTTAACTGTGTTATAAAATCCAGCAGTTAGCTCAGAAGGATGGGACTGCATTCTGTACCAAGAGTGCATTAGTGGGACCCTGCCGTATATAGACACTTTTGTGTCGCTGATAGTTGAAGCTGCTATAGAAAGGAGGCGATCTCCATGAGTTAAAAGCTGATTAGCATACCATGTGAGGAAGAAATCCCCATATGGGGATTCCCAAGATCCTCCATTTCTAAAGAAGCTGTTGGAGTCTGGTGATTGGTTGTAGGTAGGGGCGTCATGTGGACCACCAAGACCCCATAAAGGATTTCCAGATGCTTCAGCATGTTGCTTGAGAATGCTAAGCATGTTTTTGTCATAGCATTGGAATTCTCCAGCTCCATGAGTTCCACTGCAGCTGGGTAGCTGGTGGTGAGATGGATATCGCAGATCACCATCTGGTCCTAATCCCATTGAAATTCCCTGCAGTATAGTATGAAAACTGTCAATTACATGAATTTGGGTGAATTGTACTTCGTCGCTGTGTTTAGTTTGACAACAGTTTACCACCGTATGGTTTAAATTATACTAGCTAATAGTCTGATCTGTTAAAATGATAAATGGTTTTATCATTGAAAATATGTTTCACACATATCTAGAATAGTTTTATTGTCCTTAAAGCTGTTTCCAGGGATAAATGACATTTGGAAAATAAATCATCTGCTTAACCCTAGAAATAACATCAGCTACCATAAAAAGGTTTCAGTTATAGGTGAATCGGACTTTGAACAGCAAAATTGTTCGTCATTCCAATATTCATGTGATTAAGTGGTAAAATAAGATGTACTGGTTAAGTGGTATTGGCCAAAATCAAAGGGCTATTAAATTACATCTTTTAAAGTTTAATCCACAGGAAAACAAACTGATTGTAAGCCAAACCTATGGAAAAATATATAGCAATTTATCCTATAAATTAATGTAAACACTGATATCAGAGCAAATTATAGGTTCCAGAATCCCAAATCCATACTGTTATGGCAGAGTCCATGAACTGAGAGAATGCCGACTTAAAGCTCTCACAAAAACTTTGGTAGACTTGGACTGGAGTTTTCCCGTTAAGAACAGGAAGGTCATCAACCCCTAATGAGAGGCATTCTTTATAATATTGTCCGGACCGATCTGTGAAGAAAATACTGGGCTCTGATTTACCAATCTCGGATACCCACTTCGGTAGTGGGATATATGGCCGTTTAGAGCCATGAAAACAAAGAGAAACATGAAGCTTGAGACCCATTTTCTGAACCATATCAGCCACAGCAAGGTAGCCCGTCCAATCATATTTTCCCATCGCATCTTTCTCAACAATTCCCCACCAAACAGGAAGTTCAACACCCTCAACGTCAAGAAGTTTCAACGCTTTCATTCCAGCAGCAATTGCTCTAGCATTGTTTATTGTTTTGCAGTCTGAAGAAACTACATCTAGTGGCAGCCCCACAAATAATCTGACACCGTTTCCCTGCAAAATATTATTTCATGCAAGTTAGCCATCTCTCAATTCCTGACACCTGATATACCCTTTGTTTGTCCTCTGAATAGTTACAACTTTAAGAAATAACTCTCTTTTCTTTTGAGGAAATTAGTGGAAAGCTGTAATTCTCAGTCTTATTCAATGTCAATATACACTATAAAGGAAAGTAAGCCACTACATGTGATCCCCATCCTTCACCCAGACCCAAGAAGTCATTCTTTTCTCATTACCCTTGCCACCACTCCTAATTAGGGATTTTGTCATTTCTGTGAGATAACTTGATAGAATATGGAATAAATTTACAACAATCAAAGGCCACACAATCTTTTTACAAATTAAAAAGGACCAAGAGTTAACTTTCTATTTGTCTTCAAGAGCACAGGCTGTTAATTAATATTTGAAAGTTCACGTTGGGAGGTAAAAGATAATTTTCTACCCGTCCTTTTCAATCTCTCTCTGTTTTTGTTTTTTTTTCTTATGTCTATGATGTTTGTATGGAGCACAACTAGCGTGTAGCTCACATTTAAAACATTATCTCTATCAACTAGACTGGAGTTTATTTTCAGCAATACACATGATCAATAGGCAGAAGCAGAGGACCAGAAAGTAACCCGTATAAAGGCAAGTTTTGATCCAAAAACGATGCTAAACAATTTTAAAACCCAAAACACTGTATAACTAACTTATGAGATGAGGTGTGGGGTTTGTGTGTGTATTGGTGGGTGTGAGAGAAAAGGAGAGTATATTGTGGGTGCCGGGGTCAGTGAAAGCAAAGGAACAAGTGAGTATGGGAGGGAGTCTCAGGTCTCTCAAATACCAGAGGGCACCTTCTCTTGCTGTTTATATTTCCTTTTGCTAATTCGAGTTTGACTAATGCTGCCCTGTGCTATCATTCCACAATATATTTACAATAGTGGACAGGCATATATTAGCATATTTAATAAATAAAATTAAGTTCTTCCACGGTCCCCATCACATAGGTAAATTCAGAAAGAGAACAGTTGAGAGTGAATTGTAGCCAAGAGGCCCTCAAGAATCCTTTTTAAACATACCAGGACATCAAATGACAATTATGTTCTCCTATTAATCCTTTTCTTTGTTTTTTAATCAAATACTAAACCACTATAGATCTGAGATATGATTATAGATAGTTTTTGTTCTGTCCAATTCATTTTGCAAACTCAACTTCTTCGATATGCATGTCATGGCACTGGGGTTCCATATGGGAAGATTATTCCTAAAAACTCCGTAGCTGAAAGTTTCTGTATGGCTCAATCAGGGTAAAGAGGAACCATCGACGAAACAAAGTAAATTAAGATAACGAAACAAAGTAAATTAAGATAATTTATTTTAAACGATCAAGAAGTCTGATCTTCAATTCATTTAGCTTTGTAAATTCGTTTAACTTAAGAAGTTGGGACTCTGACATGAGCCTAATCGAGAATTTAGATAGTTTCTACTAATATACTTTGTAAGAAGATTAAAAAAAAAAAATCCAACGTTATGATATACAATTCAAGTCAACCAAATAAACAAGACATGCAAGTTTATTTTTTTCCATTTTTCTTTCCAAGTCAAAGATGAACCAAACACCACACAACACATAATAAAATAATAAACTCACCGATGTCGATCTCTTTCCAGATGCAGATTGCCTCTCCTCTCGAACTACTTCAGATTGAACAGCTTTCAAAGTGAAACGCATCCCAGCCTTCTTCAACCTGGTATTGGCGACAAGACAGGTCGAAAACCTGCAATTATCTCTAAATTTGCAGAAGCTTACATCTCTATAAGACAAATCGACCCTTCCAAGCTTGGCTTGAGAGCCACCAATTGTAGCCAAGACCTCCATGGCCGAAACACTTAATCACCTCAAGAATAAAAGAAAAACTACAAGACTTGTCCAGTATTCAGAGAAAATGGGTTGAGATTATCGGAGGTCAAAATTCAAAATTAAGTTTGAAAGTGGAACGAAATGGAGTTTGGGAATGAAGTTGTTGAGTGATTGAGCGCTTAAATGCTTGAATTTACCGAAACAGAGACACGCTTTTTTCTCTGTGGGGCAGGAGAAAAGGAAATAATCAAATAAAGAAGGCTTTGCTGGCCAAATGTCGTTCAAGAGGGAGAACGTGTTAAACCTATGATTAAACAATTAAATGAATTGAATTACTCCATCTGTCCTAATTAATGATGTGATTTGTTCCTAAACACCTTTTGATTTCGGTATAAAGAATCTTCATGCACTTTATTTATCATAATATTCTCATGAATTTCACATTTTTTCTTCTATTTATCTCTCTATGATAAAAACACAAAAATAAAATGGAACATCCATAGCACGGAACTGGATTCCCTCCCTTGCACTTCCCCTCATTTACCTTTTCCTTATATCAAAACTACATAGTTTTGATGTAAATGGGAGGGGTCCCCTCTTTTGTTTTATACAAAATAATATATAAGCCTTAAAATTTTTTTAAGTAACACACAATATTTTAAAATAATTTTATGTGCTAAAACATTATTTTTGTACTATAAAATAATTTTTAGGAGTACCCAGTATCTAACAGTATGTGTACTGAATAATTTTTTTACTAACAATTTGTATCTTTTCGTTATTGTTTTTTATTAAGATTTTGAATCTTATAGTTATTTTTATCGCATTCAATCCCCTAAATGATTTTCTAGCTAGTTGCAATGAGAAGCTAATGATTTTTAGGAGCACCCAATATCTAATGATACATGCACTGAACTATTTTTTAAAATAATTATAAAATTCAGAGTTTTGATAAAAAACAATAACGGGAAGATATAAATTGTTAGTAAAAAAATTGTTCAGTGCATATACTTTCAGATACTGGGTACTCCTGAAAATTATTTTATAATGCAAAAAAATATTTTAGCACATAAAATTATTTTAGAATACTGAGTGTTACTTAAAAAAGATTTTAAAGGCTTATATATATTATTTTATTAAAAAAAAAAAGAGGGGACACCTTCCATTTGCATCAAAACTATATAGTTTTGATGCAAGGGAGGCACAAGGGAGGAAATCCAGATTCCCAAGGCACTCATTGCTCACTTCAAAAGAAGGCTATTATAGATGGAGTAATAAATTTTTTTATGATAATGTTAAAAAACGGATTTAATCATTTTTTTAATATTTATGAATTAGTTAACTTAGATCTCCAATAAGACACTTCTTAAGTTATTAATTTTATTTGATAATAAAACAAATTTTTATCCATATTTGAATGAAAAGTTTTTGAATTTGCATCATATTCTACCTCATCATCAATTATTTAAATAGGGATAATATTTCTTATAATATTATCCCATCAAACGACTTGTAATATCATTCATACATTCTAAAAAGGACTTCAAAACAAAGAAAAAAAGAACTTTGTAATACTTCTCTAATCCCTATTATATGGAACTTTTAAGTTTCAGCTAATTCATTAAACATATCTTAAATTAATAAAAAATTTAAGTCTACACTTATTAATAAGGTTTAGAGAAGGAAAAACATAAGAGTTTCATTTAAACAATTTATTACAAGAACAAAATAAATAAATAAGCATTAATAACTTTCTAAATAATCATATTATTTTAATGACCCAATCTTCTAAAATACGCCCTAATTAAGGGGAAATGGTGTTTAAAAATATAAAATTTAAACAAACGATACTTTATATATACTCGTCTAATAAGATACTCCATAATCACGCAAAAACATTGATGAATGTCTTGCACATATCCCATAAGTAATTTTCTCCTAAAAAGCTTCGTATAATAATGGGAAAGAGAGTTTGTCAGTTCATACGATATCACAACTTGTCCTATGTATACTTGTGTAGATGGCAGGGAAGGAATTTTCAGTCTTATTTACAGGTAAAAGGAGAAAGTTTTAGGAAGTTATTAAATTTTATAGAAAAGCTAATGGAAACTAATTTTTTTTTATCTGTATGAAACATGTTAGAAATATGACCAAAAGAGTATGAGTATTTACATTAGTTTCATTAAAAAATAATGGGGTTTCATAGATTAGAAACTTAGAACTAGATATGTTTTTTTCCATATAATTAATAGAAAATTTGTTAGAAACCACTTATTCTTTACAAAATTTGAAAGACATCATTCAGATTAATTACTTTTAGTTTACGATTTTCTGGGTTATACATATTTGTAACATGGACATACAAGATTAATTTCACAATATTCAAATAAAATAATGATACTACTCTTTAAAAACACATTAATGCTTCCAATAATTTTTTTATAAATCACATAAAATATTAATACCTCATTGATAAAGATTGGAGGGAACACAATTTAAAAAAGCTAAAAAAAAAAAATTAAAGAAGAGAAAATTGCTGAAAACCCCAGTGCAAAATTCATTGCATAAAAGTCCTTGAAGAATGAAGACCGGCCTACATCAGAACAAGTATAACTTGCATCTTTAGCTCTATGTCAATACTACTTTTTGTTTCACATATAATTATATATAACTGAAGATATGATGCCCATAGTTAAGAAAGAATTACGTTCACTGAAAATATATTGCAAAGGATTTCTTTAAAAAAAAATTAGAAACCTTTGAACGATACATTTTATAAATTTTCAACCATTTTGTCATTAAATGTCAAAAATTCAACGTTAAAGATGGATCATTTCATGGATATGCACGCTTTTCTCACATGTGGCGAGGCGTCAAAGAACAGAAATTCAATGTCAAAAATTAAATGATGAGCAAAGAGACCGATCTTTGTAATGTGATCCAAATTAAAGGTGATGCGTAGGTGCTGACTCATGTCCGCATCAGACATAATATTTTAATGTTTTTTATTAAAAATCAATCTCCCTTCCTTATATTCCAAAATATGAGTTTATTTTAGATTTATCTAGTATTTATTGTGTTTTTTCCCAATTTTATCCATTATTAACTATATTTATTGCATTTATTTTATCTTAATTATCTTCTTTACAGTACATAAACGAACAATTTTAAAAAATAATATATATATTTATTGTCATTAACTAAATTTAATTGTTTTCTTGATTAATGCAAATTAGGTATATGAAACTTATAATAAGGTACGTAGAAAGTACGGTTTAAATCATTTAGTGCTTTCCAAATCTAAATTAACTTAGTGAAGGAAATTTTAGCACAGAAGTTTTGGTTTTCCTTCGCAAATTGGAATTACACTTGTGATGGAAAAAAAAAAAACACACCTGGGGGTAGTTTTATATAATTATAATATTTCATTAAACTTGAGCGCAATCAATAATGTAATGTCCTGTCAAAAAAAGGCATGGGCAAGAATGTAAGTGGGTCAACAAGGAATTGACCACCATAACCATACGTGAGTGGCAGGTGTTGTGTTCGGCAATGGGGTACGGAGAAATTAGAAGCCTTTGTTCATGTCACTTTGAGGGGCAAGCTCCAAGAAATTTCCACCATAACAATCCTCCCTGGCTTTCTTTTAGTTTCATTCACAGAGACATTAAAAGATCTTAGGAAGCTCAAAGATCATCAGAGTAAAAGGTTAGAGACAAACGGAGAATTTCATTGGCGGATCATCATCATCAAGAACTTAAAAAAAAAAAAGGTTCACAATAAATTTGCACAAGGTACACAGCTGGAGGCTAGCAATATATGAAACGAGTTGCCAATCTTTCTGACTGGGAAATATCATGCGAGTGAGTAAATTTAACCATGTTTTTTTTTTCTCTCTGTCAATTAGTAAAACAGGGTGTTGAATAAGTGATTAAGTTGGCAGTTTTGTTTTTGTTTTTTACTTCAGCCCATGGCCACTAGTTACCGACGACATTGTGAGAGATGTCAAGAGAAAAATGTGTGAATGAACGTACGTATGCTGATGCAGACCTTGTGGGAATGCAATCTAGAGTTAGAGAAGTAGAAGAGCGTTTGGATTTGGGTTCAAATCATGAAATTAGAGTTGTGGGAATTTTGTGGTATGGATGAGATAGAGAAGTCAACTCTTGTCTGAGTTCTCTATCATAAGATCTCTCACCATATTGATGCTTCACATTTCCTACTAAATGTATCTGGGTTTCATATGATCGCAGGGATAGTACATGGCAAGAACACTCTCCTAGCGTTTGATGGTGTTGATATTTACCAAGAGCTACACCCATTAGTACAGACTATAGATGCAATCTTATTAGGCAGAGGGAGTGGACTCATCATAACAACAACAGATGAAGGAGTCATTCGGAAGTTTAAGAAGCGTAATATTTATAGGGTGTCGAAATTACTGAGTAGAGATGAAACTCTTCAATTATTCTGTGGAAAAGCTTTCAAGTGTGATTCTTCGACAAAGAGGCTATGATGATGGGGAGGTAATAAATAGGCACTTGAAAATGCTAATGGCCTTCCATTAGCAATTGTAAAACTGGGCCCATTCATACTTCTTTTGGTTATTGTTAACTACGCAAAATTCATATCAAAATGGCACATTTACCTCTAAATTCTTGCTCCTTTTGGTAACTTTATGCATATTGAAGATCACATTTAGGAAGA
>JBAGKO010000008.1:23516156-23526926 GCA_037177275.1 Acacia concinna
CATTGTTTATAAGCAGGAAATCCGAATTGTTCACAAAAAGTTCCTAATTCTTTCTTGCTTGTAACCTTTTCTTTAGCTAGTTTGTGTTTGATTTTATCATCCTAACAAATTTTAATTGCCCGTATGCCAAGTGCTCATAAGGGATGTAGGTAATCTGGCTAAGAATTTTATCTAGTTGGCGTTAAGGTAACATTAATTTTTGAAGATTTTTTTCTGAAATATTTTCATTTTGAATATTATTGAGATCTTCATAAGAACTTCTATCACATTCAGGCTCAGAAGTTTCAATCAAAATATTGTTTATTTGTTCAAGAAGATGTTCTTCTATACACTTAATTTTCTTTAATTTTTGAATAAACAGACAATATTTGGAAATATGACCTGATTTACCACATTAAAAACAAGTAATTTTTTGCTGTTTTGGAAAATCAACTTTTGGTTTGGATTGAAGAGTCTTCTGGGAGTTGTATTATGATTGTATTTTTTATAAACATTTTTTCCCTATTTGTCATAGGGTTTATGATAAACCCTACATTGTTTATAAGCAGGAAATCCGAATTGTTCACAAAAAGTTCCTAATTCTTTCTTGCTTGTAACCTTTTCTTTAGCCAGTTTGTGTTTGATTTTATCATCCTAACAAATTTTAATTGCCCGTATGCCAAGTGCTCATAAGGGATGTAGGTAACCTGGCTAAGAATTTTATCTAGTTGGCGTTGGTTTCTAAATTTTTCTCTAACCTTAAGGTAATCTGGCTAAGAATTTTTCTTTCCAAAATGGTTGATTGGCATCATCTCTAGTAAGTACTCTAGACAGGAATGTATCCATATCCCTATATCATACCATCTAAAATAAGATAGAGTCCTGCACTTAAGATTTGATAGGATTTATGCTGATCGATCTCACCAAATAGAAGGATCACCAACAAAATGTTTAATAATTGTAAAAATAATTGTGTTTACTGAATCAGGAATGGGTTGGACATTATATGTAATGGGTGTTCCGTCAGATTTAGTTTTAATAGTTTGAAAAATGGTAGTTTTATCTTCAACAGAAAGATAATGATCCCACCATCCTTTAAGTTGTCTAGTAAAACTAGAAACTAAAAGGTTAGTGATCATTTCATCTAAAAAATCATTTTGAGTTTGGTAAGCTATACTTATCATCGTCATTTGCTAAAGAATATTTGATTCACTCTTACCATCTATATTCCATTCATAGATGTTATCAGCATTAAAATATTTAAAGTTTCAGTTTGATCATTCTTCAACCAAAAATGTCTAGAGGGCTCTATGGTAATAGAGTTTGGAAGGACATTTAAAGTGTTGTTGGTTGATTTAAAGTTGAGAATCACTTGGTTCAGAGTGGTTGGAATCAGTTTCAGAGGTTTGGGATATTGTTTCAAAATTCATAGCATCCTTAGATTTGGATGATGAAGATTGAGGTGTCACAGGAATGGTTGTGGTAGGAATCTAATTTAATTGTTGGGCTAATTTGAAATTGTTTGAATAGTGGTGTTTCAATCTTAGGTTTGAATTTATCTAACAAAGTTGGTGTTCAGACAAAAGAATCATCCAATACTAGAAGATACTAATTGATGTAATTATTTTGTTCTAATATCCCTTGAGTTAATAGGGTTTTCTATGTTGTCTTCAGCAATTTCCATTGTTTTTTCATCATATTAATGGTTTGCAGAAATAGATATTCTAAATTATAATCTTGAGCATATGCTTCAAACCAATCAAAAATTGAAATATTCATTTGTACCTTTTCAAAGAATGTAGAATTTATGTTGAACATTTTTTCTAATAGATCCTTTGAAATTTTGGAAAAACCAATTTCTCTAAAGGGTATATTTGTCAAAGTAAAATTCCTTTTGCAAAGTTTGTTTCTCAATTTGAAAAAAAAAAATTGTAAAACATTTATAACATAAGCTAATGATGAATAGGCTAGAGACTCAATTGATCTTAAGTCTTCAACATTAGTAGCTGATGGTGCAATACTACAGATTGGGTAACTACTGATGGTGTGGTAAGTGTTGGCATGTAAATGATAGACGGTATTAGTGGTAGTGAAGAACAAGAGTACCTTGAGGACTCTAGTCTAATAGATCTGCAATCTTCATATATTGAAGGTTCATTTTGATTAGTTAGGGTATAAGATTCTCAAGGTCGATCAAACGAGATCTTATATTAAGAATTTGAGTTAGTATATATGCATACAACACAAATAATAGAATACGCAAATACATCACAATAACATTGGGCAAATAAAGGATATAAGTTACTAAAAAGTAAAGATATTTAATGCTAACAAATGTGATAGAGAGTATAGATGAGACCAATGGCATAACGCACACATGACTAACTTATAAAATCACCCAAAAAATATAAATAATATATACTCGTATCCGTGAGCATTTAATCTGCCAAGCCTTTCAAATTTCAGAAGGGAAAGGATATGAGCAATTTAAATTAATTTACATTTAAGAGTTTCAATAGTATCCTGGTAGAATCCCTACTTCACCATGGCTCTGATACCAAGAACCGGGAGAGACCCGGGAAGGATCGGAATAGAAGAGAGGGAGAAGGGGAAGAAGTAGGGCACGAGACGGACTCGCTACATGTATATGAAGTGCAGATGCAAAAAACTTAAATGCAGAAAGTAAACAGACGAGAACAGCTCGTCAAAGTAATTTATTCAAAATATAAATAGTACAGAAGATATATATATATATATATATATATATAAAATTAAATAAAAGCAAAGTCAACACGCTAATAAATAAAAGTAAAATTGTACATTTACATTAAAATTTTAATGACGTGCTTTTTATATAGGATAAAAAAACTTCTCTCTCTATCTTATACATAGGACTAAAGGAGTATAAAAATATTTATTTAAAATGGCAGAAAATACAAATGTAATTTTAATTTTTTAGATAAAAAAGTTGTTTATATTAAAGATTAAATATAAAAAAAAATATTTATAAAAAACACCTAACAACATTGATGATTTGGTTGGCTTGTTATGGACCATTTCAAAACAAATAAATGATTGTATACGTGGAGCCTACTAGTATCCAAGAGGGATTCTGCCTTTGCTGAGTTCAAGGTTTGAAAAAGGAGATGGAGATACGTTCATGTATATTCTAGAATAATAACCCTCGTATTGTGTTTGGTTATTGGAATAAAAAAAGCATAAAAAAGGGAATCATTCTCAAGCTGCAATTGTACATAACTCTCCGGCCCCCTCATAAAAATATACTTGTTTTACCCAGTTTATGAAAAATATGTTAGCTATTTATCTTCATGATTCTATAATGATTATTATTTTCAATAAGTATTCAATTTACCTTAAGTTTGGACAGAGAAAAAGAATATTGCGAAGGAAAACTCTAAAAAATAATACTCCCTCCCATCCTAAATATAAGACCAATTTTTATAACACAAAAATATGTCTTATATTTAAGATTGGAGGTAACATTTTTTTGTCTATACACGAAAGTCTCACTATTTTTTCTATTTTTCTCTCTATCCAAATAAAACATTAAAAAACCAAAAAAATGTAATTATCATAATGACATTCTTACTCTCACTTTCAACATTGGATACAGCACCTTGGGCATAATGACGTGCTTCTTGTATGAGAAGAACCTCTCCTCTACACAAGTAATAAGAAGACAGTGAATATGAATTGATATAAAGTTGCGTACATAATAAAATGTGTTGAGCAGTTTGTATCAATAATGGTATTGCCTTATACTACATATGCATTTGTGTCCTCTTTCTGCATTTGTGTTGGTTTTCTTTTTTTACTTTTTAAAGAGCATTTTCTAGAGTGTATATTTTCCAAAAAGGACTATCATGGTGATGTCATTACTATCATTTATAATTTTTTTCAATTTATATTCACCTAAACGTCATTTTTATCCAAATAAATTCTCAAGATGCAATAGGCCATATGAAAAATGGTTAACCAAATACTTCCTCTGTTCCTGATTATAAGGTCCCGTTAATTTTGTTAGAAAATATTGAGAAAGTTAATTACATTACTTTAATACATTAAAATTTATCATTTTTCTTCAAATTATATTGTTTGACTTATGAACTAATATATAATATAATGAATTACAATATATGATATAATTAAACAATGTAATAGTTTTTTTAAATTCTCTAAAAAAATTAACTGAATATTATAATTAGAACCGGAGAAAGTAATACATTGAAATTACTTGTTTCAATGAGAACGAGTTCTAAATGTTGCAGAAGTTCACTTGGTGAATGATATGATTTTTTAAGTTACACATAATTGTCCAAGTTACACAAATTAGTGACCATCTAATTTGGGTAATGCGCATATTATGTGTGAGGAGTATTATACATGTTCACATTTTAATTAATGGAATTATTAAAAGGCAATGATAGTTTGGGACAAAATAAAGAGAATATTTGAACAAGAAAAAGTAAATAATAATAGTATTAGATGCTATAAATAATTTTTGTCACACATTAATTTAAAAACTAAAACACGGTCTGTTTGTTTGTAGAATTGAAGACCCAAGCTGTACTGGAGTGTGATTTTTGTTTTCTTTCTATTTTTTTTTTTTCAAGAATCTTGTGATGATCAAGTTAATTTCGTAATGGTGACGTCAGTAACACCAGCATGCAATTTTTATTTTTTTTGTGACCTGAGCAGTATGCAATATTGAAAGGTTAATATATTCAGAATGCAGCTCATTAAACACAGTGGCGACAAGTCAACTTCAAGGTTGTATTTTATGAAGAAAGTGGAGTTACAATGAAACATCCCACGTTCTTCCCAACGTTTGACTATTGAATCCATCACCAAATTCACAAAAACCAGAAAACAAAAAGGCAACTATGCTGTTCCTTTTTTTTTTTTTCCTTTTTAAATTTTTGTTAATAATTACAAGAGGCAAGATGAGGACGAAAAAAGGGGGGAAAACATTATACTACAAAACAAAGAAAAAAAGCAGTTAAGATGTTCCAGTTTGGCGATGATAGCATCCGGGATGGGGATTCCGTATAATGGTCATATCTTCGTGGCAAAATTGGGTAGAGGTATGAAAAAGGGAATACACTTAAAAAAGATATAGAGATAAAAAAAATATTATTATTATATTTCAGTTAACAACCACATATGTTATTATGGGGTTGTCATTAAAAATTTCTAAGGCGCTATTGATAACTCTACAAGACCTAATAATAACTTTTTTCTATCTTAAGATTTCTTTAATATAAATTCTTCTATTCTGAACTTCAACATAATTTTCCCTATCTTTATTAGAAATACACACAAACATGTTAGCGTGGGTCTAGAATTAAAGAGCAAATTTTTAACCTTGTTTATCTCCATTTTTGTTAGATGGTTTGATCCTGCATCAATTATATATTATTAGCCGAATAGTTTTTAAAGAATTAGTGTGAGTTACTCCCTCGTATCCTAATTATAAGAGTTCATTAATTTTTTTTAGAGAATCCTAATAAAACTAATTACATTATTTTAAAGCATTAATTTTTTTTCAAACTATATTATCTGACTTATCAACTAATATATAATATAATCAAAACACTACATATGATATGATAAATAATATAATTTGTTTTTTTTTAAATTTTTTAAAAAAAGCCAACAAACCCTTTTAATTAGAAACAAAGAAAGTAGCACTTAGTTAGATGAAATCTTATTGGGAATATATTTTTGTCACAAATATTAATCCCATTCCCATTGGTAGACTATAAACAAATGACTATATGAGGACGTACATAGGATTCAAACAAATGACTATATGAGGACGTACATAGGATTCAAACATTAGTTTCTTACTTTATGATAAATTAGCCAATTCTGCTTCACCCAATAGTTGGAATTAAAGATAAATTGTTTTCAATAATAATACATTTTCTAGCAAGTGAAAAATTGGAAACTGTCTTTTATAAACCTCGTGAAATCTATCTTGATATTATGTGATGCAAACATAACACACCGAATAATTGAATTCTAAATTTTAATAGCATCGTAATTTATGACGTGTCTTGATAATTAATATTTATAAACAAAACCAAAAACATTACGTTTGCGCTTATGCTAGCAGTTTTGTTAATTTTCCCAGATAATAACATGTGCATTAAGGTAAATACATTATTTTGTTTGTTATTTGCTGTACAGCTACAGTACAGCAAAGATAAATACGAGTATTTATTTTCAGAAATAAATAAAATTTGTAGGGCTGGGGAGTAATTGAAGATGTCAATTGCGATGGCCCATTGGGAGGCAGAAAGAAAACTAAAGTGTGGCCCTACTTGTGTCTGCCTATGAAAGCCCACCTAACATAGAAAAGGAGTACGATTAGTAAGTAAATAATAGGCACAGTAAGTACCTAGGGCCTCAATATTTTTTTAAATGATATTAATGAAAAAAATAATATGCAATTTTTTCTTTTTATTGAGTTATTTTAGTTTCTTTAATGGTAGGTATTAATTTCTATACTCATAATTTATTAATTTTAAAGAGAAAGATCATTATCTGTGGATGTTAAAAAATGGAAGGAGATAATTATGATCTGTGAGCAATATAATTTTTTTTATTAAAAATAAATAAATTTTATTTAATCGCCTTTTTTTTAAAAAAAAAACTATTGCAACTTGTATGTCATTTATTCACCATCCGCATCAACCCTAATAATTAACATATTATAAATATGGAGACTAATGCTTATAATTGAATAAGTGAAGTAAAAAGGGGGAAAAAACACATGAACCTAAACTAAAAATATGAGGACTTACAAATTAATTAACATTATTTTTCATTATTTTCCAACCTAGATTCTATTATTTTTAAAATTAAAGACTGAATAGAAGAAAATCTTCCATGCTACTATTTCATGTGCCTTACTTTTCCAGCTTGCATACATAAATTTTCTGATTTTCCAGCTCAGCTTTCGTTATTAAATTTAAGGGTGGAAAAAATCTCCCACCCTGTACTCCTATATTCACATATTTTTACCCTTGTAAAATGTTTTAGAATAATGTATGCATAGTGTTTCTAATAACTTGACTTCTGGAGATTTTAATTAGACTACAAAACAAATTATTAGTTGGCCAATCGTACAATTATTTTTTTTTAATTTCCACGTGAATATGAGAATTTTGGTCAATTATTAATTTTTATAAAATCAGACAGCGACGAAAAGTGTTATTTTACCATTTTAAAATAATCAATTAATTATATTTATATGGAAGAGCATGAATTGCAGGGGTAAAAAAGGAAATATGATTTGGCTGTTTCATATCAAGGGTCACATGGGGCACGGGGCATATTTTAGTTTCAACTAACGAGGTAGATTTCACGTGTTACCTAAGACACTTTCAATTATGCAATAAATAGTACTATACAAAAAAGGCATATTTGATTCTGTGATCCATGTTTAACCTCACTAATTCAGTGTCAACTACCGCATTTGGCGTTTTATACTTGTTTTTTTTTCCTCTTTTCCAAATTTACATTTTTGTCTTGTTATGTTAAATAAAATGCATGGCATTTGAAAATTGATAAAAAATCATTATTTTAACAATTGAATTAGATAGAGCAGCTAAGGACTTATTTAGCATGCAGGATTTGGAAGAGAGAGAAAAGGTGAAAAAAATTTTATAAGTTAAATTCTAAAAAATTAAAGATACGAGGTTAAAATTTTTAAATTACTTTTTAATATTTTTTTATATTACACTTTCTTTTTATTACAATTTTATAACTCCATCTTTTGAATTTTTTTAAATTCAACTTCTAAAATTTTTATTTTCCCTCCTCTCCTCTCGCATACCAAATAGCCCCTAAATGGTTGGAGTGTTGATTGAATATATTTTTTTCAAATTAGTTGTGGCTAGCTGGCTTTTTTCTCTTTGACATCGTGTCTGAATTTTAAATATTTGATATAAAAATAAACATGAACATGAAATGAAGGGGAAAAAGAAAATGGAAGGCACGAAGATATAGATGGCGCGTGCATGCTATACATATTTTTCTCATATAATCATTCAAATTAAAAGCGATACGGATTTTTTCTTTAAATTTTTTTGCCAAACTATATTATTCTTCAACAATTTTCATATTACACACACATATTCAGAGGACACAGAGTAAATGCTTTTCTACTAGGAGCTAAAATCAAGGCATGCAGTATGCTTATATTGAGAAAAAAGGGAATGGATAAAATTGAAATTCTATTATTCATTTTTTTTAAAAAAATTCTATCGTGATTTTTGTTAATAGATGATTCGATTGATAAAAACATATAAGGAGTTGAAGAAAATTACTAAATAAAATTTAAACAAAAAGATCAAAATTTAAATTTCACATGACGTTCTCTATCATTAGACAGAAACCGTGTGAATGTATCATGTAACATGATGAACCATGAATTTCAATAAACCATGGCATTCCCTAAGTGCATTATATTATTACTAAAAAAGTTTGAATAAATTGTATTACAACAAGCTAATTCTATATTACTCCTCCGATTCTAAATGCAAAACTTACTTTGGGGTGAATTTTAATATTAAATGTATCACATATTTATTTTATCTATTATATTTTTTATTTTACTCAAAACTCATTTATTTAATTTATTGACTGATAAATAATTTAATATTAAGCAAGGATTTTAGAAATATCTGTCACATAATAAAGTATCCTGTTATAGATAAACATATATATATATATATATATATATCTATCTATCTATCTATCTATCTATCTATCTATCTGTGGCTAAACGGTGGGCTCATGTTTTTTTCAGGCTTTCCTTGATGGCCCATTCCCTCTTTTTTTCCCAATATCATCTGGCCGGGTACACAGCTTTCATTGCCTCTCTTTTATCTATTTGTTCCCAAACATTTTAAAGTCTATCATAACCAACTCTAGTGTTTGACTCAATAATAATCGGTTAATATTGGCAAATTGAATCAGAATCTAGCTATCTAATTTTTGTGTGTAGATATTTATACTCTTTCAGAAGGTTCAAATCACCATGGGCAAAAAAAAAAAAAAAAAAAGAAGAAGAAGAAAAAAGAAATATGAAATATTTTATCGGTATATTCCTAACTCTAGTTATATTCCACTTGCTTTTGGTAAAAGATGAAATATTGGCTGTCCAACTTTCGTGATCCACCCTTGTTGCACAATACTAGTGAAGTCTTCCTCAAGTAACCATGCAACTTGGCATTTGAAATGAGGAGATGAAGGTCGAGGACTGCACACTTCACAAATAGTTGTCTATGATCTGAGCCATATTTACTTAGGTGTAAACCTTTGGCATCTGACTAGGTAGAGTTCCAATGTGTATTTGCAAAAACCCAATCTAGTTTCTCCTTTATCATGTTTCTTTCCTAGTTGAATTTATCTCCACAACATGGCACTTCAATTGACCTAGAAAGATGAGTACACACTCCAAATTCTCACAATGATCTAATATTTTTGGTTGACCATCTCCCAATTTATCCTCGCATGACAAGTAAGCATTTAAATCTCCTAAGACAAGCCAAGGTTCATCCAAACCATGGCTAATTGAGACCAAATCATGCCATAAATTCCGTCTAAGATTACTTCTTAGCTCAACATAAACACCAGTTAAGAATTTTTTTTTTTAGAATTAACATGCAATAATTGAGTATTTGAAGAGACATAATTTACTCACACACATTGGTCATTCTAGAGGATCCAAATACCACTTGCATAGCATGTAGTTTCCAATAGAATCCAATTACTAAAACCAAATTTTCTAACAATTCTATCAGCTTTAACACCATTGAGCCTTGTTTTTAGCAAAATGAGAATTTGAATATCCTTACCCCGAATTAAATCTCTAACTCTGCTGTGAAACAGTTTAGATGCAGCACCACAAGAATTCAAAGACAAAAGATTCATAATGACTAAAATAAAAGGGAGAAGAGACAAGTAACAATTGCTTACAAGGAAGACGGGATTTCTTCTTCCTCTACTCCTTCCTTCTCGTCATCTTCACAAACAATATCTTGGGATTCATGCCATAATTTCTTAATCTCTTGTGTATCTGGTACATCCTGAGAAGCAACAAAATTTGTGGCTGGTTGTAAAGAATTGTGATGGTCTTTGTCAAGAGTAATGCGTTGGTTCACACAGAGCTGGCTTCTCTCCTTTTTCTCTTCCCATCCTTTTCCCTCCTTTTCTTTTTTTGCACCATTAGATTAAGATCTCAACCGTTTAGATTTAACATCTTATAAAAATGTTATTATATTTTACTTTAAAGATATAATTTTTTTGATACAAGATGCAACATAAATTTGAATTGTTAAAATAATTTTTGTATCTTTTAAATAAATATAATAACATTTTTATATGATGTTAACTTTAGACCGTTGAAATCAGTAGTGAAAAAGTGAAAATGAAGGAAAAAGATGGGAAGAGGAAAAAGAGAACACCATTACTCCTATTTGAATCATCTGATTTAGGGTGTGTTTGGAATCACGGTGGGATAACGGACTTATTTGTAATTGAACTTATGAATAAGTCAAATTAGATATAAGTCAGATATGTATATTTGGATTGAAGGTAGAATAAGTAGCTTATAAGTTACTTATTTAAAAATAAAATGTGTTTGGTTGATATGTTAAAAAGTAACTTATTGTGGCAAATAACTAAAAGGGACATAAATATTAGTGAATATTATATATATTGCAAAACTTAAAAATTATACTAGAAAAAAGAAAAATT
>JBAGKO010000008.1:23530444-23541842 GCA_037177275.1 Acacia concinna
CATTTTGATGTCCTCCTCCATCAAAAGGCTCATTTGAACTTGAATGGTCATTAATTGAATTTGAAGAGGCAAATTGTTGATTATGGATCTCTTGGATCGCATCAATTTACCATTCCATTTCATAAAGAAAAAAAATCCCAAAAAGAAGTAGTTTAGAACCAATTTTGTTTTCAATTTTAAAGAGAAGTTGTTAGTTAAAAAACCCAAACTCTTTCTTTTTAAACTGTTACATGTCAATCATTACACTTAGTTCCTAGGTAATTAATAAAAAGCTCCACAAAAGACGATCCGGGATCGCACATTTTATTGCAATCCTTAGTTTAATTTTGAAGAGGTCACCAAGGCATTAAGTCCAACAAGGCCACTCTTCAATGCATTATAAAACATTTGCACATAATATAAACAGATATGGAGATAGGAGATCTCCCTGTCGTAGTCCTCGATATGGTGAAAAGGAAATCCCCAATGCACCATTAGCAATCACCTGATAAGAAACAATAAAAACACATTGCATAATATGTTGTAGAAAGCTCATGCGGCATAGCACCTTATGAAGAAAGGTCTAATAGACCTTATCATAAGCTTTAGCAATGTCCAATTTTATTGCACACCATCCTTCTTTATTGATATGGGTATGATGAATCTTAGACATACATTCTTAAGCAAAGATTATATTATCAGTGATAAGCCTACCCTTAATGAAAGCTGACCTATTCTTAATTGTCTGGATTGAATTTAAGGAAAAATCTCATATAAAGTTGTTTGAAATAGAAAAACTCTAAATTATGTTCATAAATTCATCAAATCCTTAATTAAGTCAATAACCCATTTTAGAATTTTAAAATATGGGTAAAATAATTTTATTATCTTCTTTTAGTCTCCCCTATCCTATCAAAAGAGTTTTATTGCTCTCTAGCTTTCTTTCTTTTCAACAAAAGTGTGTGTAATAAAATAAAATATGACTTATTTAAATCAACGGCATTTTTTTTTTTTTTGTGTTTTGGGAATATCATCAATAATGGAATCCTTAATTTTGGAAACAAAATCGCAAATTTGTTTTGAATCCTTAATTATGGAAACATCAAGCTTATATATAATCCTTAATTTTGGAAACAAAAACGTATTTCTTTTTGGTCAACAAATGTAAATCCTTAATTATGCAAACATATTCAAGCTTATACAGAATCCTTAATTATGGAAACAAAAACATAAGTTTGTTTTGAATCCTTAATTATGGAAACATCAAGCCTATACAGAATCCTTAATTTTGGAAACAAAAGAGGCTAACGCTGGGGAAAGCATCACATATTTGTTGGACTGAGAGGGCTAACAAGAGGCCCTTAAGACAAAGAAAACGAGATTTGTTATTGCTTCTATATCTTGTGGGAGTAGAGTGATTATCACCATACCTATGTTAGGAAGAGCCCACCAAAGAGATTATAAATTAATAAAAGGAAGCCACTATTATTTTGTGCGTCATAATCAATATCACAAGTTAATAAATTTTGTCCATACACACAGACCTAGCTTGCCATGCTTCCTTCATTGTACAGTAATTTCATTAGTAGTTACATGTAGAAGGAGGAGTATTTTTTTTTTTTTGGCTTAGTCATTTCACATAAGGGAGATATTTTACGTTGCAACACACAATAAGTTTAAACATTTAATATTTATACACACACATATATAACACATTAATGTGTATAAAATTAAATTAAAATAAATACTAAATTATATTAAAAAAATAATATTGAGACTACAAAATAAACTTATATATTGTATTTTAAGCGTATCATATTCTATTCTATTATGTATTAATGTTGATACACACACATCTATTGGAAATAAATAAGTTAGAGAACAAAGAGGAGACTAAAAGAGGACAATAATAAAGTTATTTTACCCACATTTAAAAATGCTAAATTGGGTCGGGGACTTTATTAAAGATTTATTGAATTTACTAACCTAATTTAAAACTTTTCTATTTCAATCGGTTTTATATAAGATTTTCCTTAAATTCAAATCGATTTGAATTTTTGGATGTTTTTACTTTAAAGATATATGGTCTATCAATTATCAATAAATTTTTATTGTAAAAAAAATTGTCTCTAAATTTCATCTTTATTTTGATAATCCAAGTTTTATTAAGGGAGAATTAGGATGAAGGACCGATGAAATAAAATAGTTAGAGTAAAATACTCTAACGTCCTTTGTGTTCTACTGAAAATTATGCAGAACTCCCCTCTATTTTAAAAACATACATTTAAGTCCAAACTATAAATTTTGTTAAATATTTTTATTTTTAATGAAAGTTTATATTATAATAAATTTTGCTTACTAATTTACCCTTCAACGTTACTGATTCCCTAATTTTAGATAAACTTGTTTAAGTAATTTGAGAGATTTGTTCTTTTCTTAATTTATTTTTTACTTCTAAAAATAGTTAATTGTTAAATTTTTCTCACATATTGACATAATTAATGTAATATATGAAAAGAATAGAAAACTTAATTAATAATATGATTAAATCTTTTAATAGGTGCATACTTAAATAAATGTATTTATAATTTTTTTGCAAACTATATTTAAAAAATAAAATTTTAAATTAATATAAGTTATATAAT
The DNA here is from genome assembly GCA_037177275.1 of Acacia concinna. Classification (NCBI taxonomy): domain Eukaryota; kingdom Viridiplantae; phylum Streptophyta; class Magnoliopsida; order Fabales; family Fabaceae; genus Acacia; species Acacia concinna. The sequence goes on from JBAGKO010000008.1 coordinate 23,533,069, forward strand.
ATCTCAAATTTACATTATTAATAACATATGATAAGTAAAAAAATATTCCTTTCAAATACGTTTCCAATTATAGTGTTGTGTCAAAAAAAAAAGAAAGAAAAAAATGCTTTTAGTCATTTGAAATAATACTAAATAAATAAGTTTCAATGAGTATGATAAAAAATTTAAATTTTTTTAAAATGATAAAAAGAAGTAAATTGATAATATATTGGAAATTGTTAACATATATGTATTATTATTATTTGAATGTATAAAAAATAATTTTAGACAAATGCAAATGTTTATTCATTGTTGAAAAGGGGTATTTTAGTAATAAAAAAAGAAAAAAGAAAAAAAGGTTCTTTTAGTTAAAGCAAATATTTAATAAGTAAACTTATCGGTCAACTAACGATAGTTGGATGAAAATATAATCTTAAATATATAAGGAATGTTTTTGTAACATGCATTTTAATTTCAGTGGAGGTCTATATAAGTTTGCATAATTTAGATAAAATAAAAAGATAGTCAATGTATTTTAGTCAAATATTTATTAATTGTAATTATTTCTAAGGGCCAACAATTAAAATATAAACTTCAATTGCGAAATTAACCTTCAATAACCACATCTCAACTTCTTTTTGTTTTTAACATGACGATCTCAAAAATTTGATTGTTAGGTTATCAAATTTAATGATATACCATGTATATTTTGATTAAAAAAAAATAGCTATACACATCAATATTTTTACGATATTATTTTTGGTACACAGGATTATCTTAAAAGTTATCCAAATTGAAGTAGCCTAAAATATGTAAATAATTAGAAATCTATCTCTTTCTAGATTTTATTATTTTCAAAATCTTTACAAATTATAAAAAAAATATTATAATATATCAACGGTATAATATGAAAAGTCCCGTGACTTGTTTCATAAGCCCAAAACGGGTCAAATAATTAAATCAATTAAATAATTTAAAGTCTAATGTAATTATCATCATTCATGGAAATTGAAGTTCGATTGGTTGGTTATGGACTAATTACTTTACTTAGAGATTGTCACAAATATGAAAAAGGAAATCGAGATAGTTTTAAACATTTATTGGAAAGGTTTCAAATTTTTTTTCCCTTTATTATTGCTTAATCAATCACGTTAGTAATTGAAAATGGTTTTTTCCTGGTATATATAATATAAGTAATTATATTATTTAAATTATTAATTTAACGATAAAAACAATTATATGGATGACGTATAAAAAGGAAATTGTTACAATTTTTCAACGGATTATTAGTTATATTTATGTGCTCCAAGCTTAAATAAGAAATTCACCTACTATAATTGTAGGATCTCCATAACTAGTTTAACTAATTATATTAATTAAATAATTAAATTAATATAAAAATATGCTCGATAATAAGTAGTATAGAAGCACTATACTACTCATTATTTCCCAATCAATATTATTTATATTTCCAATGTCTTATCATTTTTGAGAAAACAATCAAACGTGTTAATGTTTCAATTGGTTTAACAGGCTAGGATCTCTACTATTGGTCCCCACAAGTGGGTGTGGAAATACTAAATACTAAAGTGGCACCATTCGTTTTTCGTGGTTGCAACATTCTTTCTCTATTTTGATATAATGGTAAGCAAATCCAAATTGTTTTACCCTTCTCTGATGTTTCTAGAAATTTTTTTTTGGTTGTTTTTTAGATAAATTAGTATTATTGTTAAATGTTAATATTAACATATTTATATTATTCCATAAATATCCTCACTGCTTTTCTCTTCCTAATAACTCCTTAAAAAAACTCAATTATATTAATTCCGTATGAAAAGAAATTTTGTTGTATTTTTCTTTCAACTATTTCTGTTTTCATTCCGCATGCTATATACATACATATGAGAGGTATATATATAATGGGACGGTTATTCCTCATATTATGGGATGGTTATTACCCATGAGTATATATAATGGATGAGATGTATTGAGTATATATATGAGTATATGTAATGGGACTGTGATCATATATGGTGAGACGGTTGCTCCTTAATCATGAGACTATGTGAGTATATAAGATGGTTTTGATTTCAAAACTTCATTTTTCTTAAACTCAATTAATTTCTCTTATGAAAAGAAATTTTGTTTGATTTTCTTCCAGCTATTTTTGTTTTCTTTTTTTCCGTATGCGAGATACACACACACACACACATAATGGAACGGTTATTCCTCATATTATATATGTAATGGGATGGTTATTCCCCATGAGTATATATGATGGTTGAGATGTATTGAGAGAGTGTGTGTACCCAGATTATGAGTATATGTAATCCGAAGGTTATTCATATAATGGTAGAGATGTATGAGCATATATGATGAGACGGTTGTTCCTAAATCATGAGACTATGTGAGTATATACAATGGGACGGTTCTTCCCCACCTGGTATGTAGTTATGAGTCACATAGTAGTGAATGTCTGGTAATTTATGGCATATCAAAGTTCCTAATTTTGATTTTGATTCAAACCCTTTTCTCGAAAAGAAAATTAAAATATTATTTCGAAAAGCTCTTGTGTGCGCTTTTTTCTTTCCTTACACGCACTTTGCTATTTATACGCTCACTGAGTCAATGGTAGACTCATTCCTCTCTTCTTATTTATTTTCATATTATGAAGCTCGCATAATGGGTTATTGATTGTCTTGAAGGATCCTGTGACATCATGACTACTATGGAATTGTTTTGAGTTTTATTGTTGTTAAAATTATGCCTGAGGATATGTATTTTGTTAAGGCTTGCTAGGCTAAATGAGATTATTCAGTTTAGCCTATGCACCTGTCAGGACTTGGAGTTTTAGTTCGTGACAATCAAGCATCTCACCATCACTTTTAAGAGCCAAGGATAATATGTTTTGTTGATATAAAGGCAAGAAGGATCTTATATAAGTGGATGATGATTTGAGAATTGGCAGATCGTTAACTTGAACACATTGGAGTTGCTTATATAAATAAGCAACCTAAAATGTTATGACAATCACTTAGACCAAATCAGAATGCCATAGTTGTCTAAACTTCTCCGTTGTAATAATACGACATGAAAAATTCTATAAAGAGAAGAGATATTATATAAGCGGATGATATTGTTAACTTGAACGCATTCAAGTTTCTGATATATAAGCATAACACTCTTCCAAGTAGAGATATAGTAAAATGTTTTATCATTATTTAACATGCATTTGCATAATTCACATACAAGAAACTTCCTAAATAAATTGATGCTACCAATTTAATTTCATTGGTTTGATTATAATAAAAATACATGAATTGATTTTTATGGCTAGAAGTATCGATTTTATAGTACATATAACAATCTTGAAACAGCACTTGCCAGCAACTGTCTATATCGGTTACCAGCGTGCTCTACCTCTGTCTCGGGTGATCGTCTTCTTCCTCAGGAATGTCTACTACAACTCCTAATATAATCTGACTTGTGTTTCTAATGCACCAAACTGCCGGAGGAAGATTTACATTCGACAATTTCTCAAACTGAACTTCTTCTTCAGGAGACGACTCTGTGGGATTCATAACCTCTCGCACAATGGGCAAGTCTCGCTCGTTTGGAACCACTCATCAATTCAATTTTGGTGAAAAAAATGTTCGCAGCAGGGGAGTGCTTGGCATATGTCTCCGTCTTCGAACTAAATCAAGCAGATGGTACATTCCGGTGGAGAGTGATTGTGCTCCTCAGCTTCGGCGGCGGCCGTGGTTGAAGAGGAGTAGGTGAAGGTGGGAAGGAGCTTGGTCAGCGTACTACGATGAGTGAGAGAATGGATATAGTAACATCGCAAAACGCAAAAGGCAATTACCATTAATGCAGGAGGCATTGGATAGTGAGGAAGGCGATTATTACATTAATATCCATAGTGAGGAAGGCATTGGATAGTGGTCAGGGTTTGAGTCCGTGAAAGTGGCCTCTTTCAACAATACACGCGCATATATACAAGAATTGAGGGAGAGAGATTAGATAAAAATTAATATATAATAATTGACAGATCGCCTTTAAAATAAAACTATTCAAAATTCGAAACGATTTAAATTTAATCCGAATAATTAGTAGCTTAATTTCGTATAAAGCTATTAAAAAATGTGAAGAAAGACGCGTCTTTCAGTTTTGTTTGAATAATCCTTAAATGACATTCCACAAGAGTCGTTTTTTAGATATATAATACAAGATGACCTATTTATTTTATATTTACAAGGGTCTTTTTTAGAAATCCAATACAGGATTAATTATTTACATACATATATATATATAAAGCAAGATTATATATATATATATATATTATTTTAAATGACATTCCACAAGTCATACGGTAAGGAACTGGAAGTATACCTTATATAAATTTAAAAAGATTAAAAGTATACTTTAATCTATTTTTATTATCCTTCGAGTGCATACAAAGATTCTTTGATTCAACTTTATCATATTTAGTTGATTTTTTTTTTTAGAAAAATCCTTATAAAAGTTAACTGAATTATTTAAATTCTAAATAGAGTTGTTAAATTCAACAAATTCTAAATCAAATCATATCATCGTACTTTATTGATAAGAATTTAGATATGGTTAAAAGGAACTCTCATGAAGTTTTACAAGGATGATCACTTGGACATGGTCTATGGCATTAAAAGGAACTCTCATAAAGATTAAATCTCCATCTCTGGCCTCTCCATCTCCAAATCTTATCATGGATTTGCTTTGAACATCCATCAGATCACTGATAAATTAATATAATTGTCATTATTTTTTCAAAAAGGAATTTATATACTGACTACTGATAAATTAGATAAATATGTAAAAAATAAGATACGTATAATAATCATATAATAATAATACTGTCATCTAAAACTTTTAAAATAGAAGTAAATTGATTCTCTCAGTAGTATTGCAATGTCAATTGAATTTTGATATTTTTTTTATAAACTGTTATGCAAATGTAGATAGAGCCTCCATATGCAAAATTCTTATTTTATCATTTAACGTACTAACATTATTAAAAAGAAAATAGAAGAACTTCATTACTATAAATGGCTGGCACCCTTCCCCAATTTCACAGCGTGTTATAGTTAAATTTTATTTAAATGTCATTACTCATATTTGTGCTTAATCACCTGGATGACGATCACTTGCACCAAGTTGAATATAATGCACTATAATAGTTGCCTACAACTTAGCCATTAGAATTATAATACTTGATCTGATCGGTACAATACAATTCTATAAAGGAATACTACCATAAAAAGAGGTAAAAGTGGCACACTTTTTATGACACTTCTTTAAAAAAAAAGTGCCATGACTTTTTCTTAATTATTTTTTTTAAAAAAGTGAGATGTTGTGGCACTTGTTTAGACAAGCCCTAAGGCTACTTGTGGGCCATATGTGGCCTTGCTGAAGCAACTTGATGAAGCAAGCGCCACATATGTCTTTTTTAAAAAAGATAAGAAAAATTACCACCAAACACCACACAAATTACATTTTAATTTACTTTCCCTCCCAGCTTTATCTATCTATTTTTTCTTTAATATTTTTGTTCAGGTATTGTGTTTAAAGTTTCAACTCACTCTAGGTAAGCTTCCTATATAGTGTAAGTTTTTAAATTTTTAATCCTATAAATCTAATTTTATTTGTAGTTAGAATAGTTTAGTTTCCTCAATGTCTTTGATAGTTAATTTATTATGAAATATGATAAAAAATTCTTATATTTATATGCTGAAAAATAATTGAAATAAATTTAAATGTTATTATATATAGGTTATATGTGAACATTTGTAGTGGTTATAATTTTTAGCTCTTTTAGTAATTGTTATTGAATTAAATAAGTAAAATAATTATTTATTTTTAACACTTGTATTTCATTGGTTGGATTGTAATGCTTTCTAATTTACCTATTATATGTGTTGAAAGATATGATGTCTTTTGTTATGAGTTGTGAAAAATTATTGTGATGTGTTGGATTAATTGATTGAGTATTTATCAATTAAAATAAACGGTGTAAGACTGGGGAAGCTTTCATTTTTAAGATGTCATGTTGCTGATTTTATTTTAAAATGAACAAAAGATAAAACTAATTAGTAAATGGAATAGTTAAGCACCTAATAACCATTTTTAAAATAAGTTGAAGATAGATGTAGATGGATGAAAAATAAAGTTCATCTTACCGGTATTCAAGGAAATATATAGATGTGGTAAAACAATTTATTAGATTCTTATTTCTCATTTAGTTTTCTTCATCAGTATTGTGAAAGAGATATAATCACACACACACGCATACATGTTTATAAATATGCAGAATAAGTTTGAGGAAGAAGCATTCATTGTTGATAGAAGTGTTGATTAGAGATGTGCAAGATTTGAAATATGGATTGTTGAAATTCTCATACTTTGTATGCTAGTTCCATATATCTCCAACAAACTTTATATCAATTAAAGTGTTGAAGTTATATTTGATTGTGGTTTGTCTATTTTTTTGAAGAAAAAAAAAAGAATATGCTATGAGCATTAGTAGAGTTGTAAATCATACTTTATATTTAGGAGGTAGTTAGCATATATTGGCAAGTACTCAACACACAAACACTTGTGTACGTACTTACTAGCCCCTTCCGACGAAATGTGAGAGTGTCCAGTATGTGCAAGACATTGTTGAACACTAAATAAGGGTACCTCTCAAAGTAAAGATTTGAACCTTATCTCACCACATTGTAAGGTATCAACTCTTTTTGCTTGCTTTTTTGAACAGGGATTTAAACGTTGATTCGCCACATTGTAAGGGGCCAACCCCTTTCACTGCTTTTAGTTCTAAATATTAGATATCAATTTATTGTCTGTCAAGTTGGTAGTTTTTTCCTAAAATTGAAGTATCGTCTTTAACCATACACATAAATGGATCATAACAAGGGATTTTTATATCAAGGTAACCATGATGAAAAGTAATAAAAAGTAGGAAGGATCGCACTGAATTATGTTTCACTAATAACCCTTGCATACTAGATGAAGTATTCTCGTCTGTCATGTCATGTTGGTCACCTAAGTTTAATCAGTACTTAATTTAATGGTCCTGCTACGGCAAGCTACGCTTGAGTACAAAGAACCCTAACTAGTAGGAAACATTTTCAGAACAAAAGATTTTGTCCCTAAAAAACCTGCTTCTGCAGCTTGCTGTGACTTATGAAAGAATTTTTAATCTTGCATCTTTAATTTCTACTAATCACAAGTAACGAAATTCCCTAGAGTTTGTTTTGGCTTTGTTTGTTTGAGCGTTTTGTTCTCGTTATCAAAATAACATACTTAAAGTTAATAATAAATTTTTCAATGGATTAGATCTCTTACTAAATAAGAGCAGTAGTTTGAATAGCCTGCCGCTGCCACATAAGCATTTCTCCTAGCTTTTTTTTATTTTTTTTATTTACATACTTTATTTTAAAATAAGGTTCAAAACACAAAAATAAACTAAAGATATTAAATTTTGTCCAAAAAAAAATCTAAAGATATCAAATCATATTTTCTCAAAATAAGTGTATAGGAAATAAAGAAAGATAATACCATAATTACAAAATATTTTGAAATATAATCTACAGTATTTAAAAAAAGTAGCCATTAACTTTTTTATGCAAAAATGAGTATAAAAATTAGGTCACACCAGCGTTAAGTTTGTCGTAAAGGGTAAGCTATATAATTTTAACGACATTATCACTTTTACCCTCATTTATAATGTTTAGAGTTACTTTTGTTGTTAGAAAAAAAAATTAATGGCAGACATATTCGTTTCTGGTGGGATCGTTGGCTCCCAGGTTGTGAAAAATTGGAAGATTTAGCGGTGTCTCATATCCCAGAAAGAGAAGTTTGAGAGTTTCCTTCCAGTAGGGCTGGTTCGGATGGCATTGAGAGTTGGGGATGGACCTCGTGTGGGGATTTCTCCACAAAAAAAATACTATATAAGAGTCCATTGAAATTTTTTTGGGGACAAATTAACAAAATAAATTAGTTTTCTTTTGCCTAAACTAAATAAATTATTGGCTAAAATATAATTTTAATCTTTTAAGTTTACATGAGGCATATTTTTTGTTCCTTAACTTTATAAAGTATACTATACTTTTAGCACATTAAATTTACGGGAGGTATACTTTTAGTTCTTAACTTTAAAAAATATACTTTTAGTTCTATTATTTTAACAATGTTAATGTTGCTAACAGAAAATACAAACTCACACTACAAAAATTTTGACTTTCAGTGGCGACATTTTGTCACCACCAAGTCGTTGCTGATACGACTGTGGCTGATCCTCATTAGTGGCGACAAAATAAGTCGTCACTGAAAGTATACTTTCAGTGGCGACATTTGTCGCCACTGAAAAGTAGTTTCAGTGGCGATGTTTTAGGGTCGCCACCAAAAGTCAGACTTTCAATGACGACTTTTGTGTTGCCACCGAAAGTGCATTTTAAAAAAAATAAATAAAAAATAATTTCTACATCAACCTCACCCTCTCACCTACCTTATCCACATGTCATGCCACCATCCACGTCACCTGCCACATCACCTTCTATTCCACATTGCGCCACATCATACGTAAATATTTCAACAATTGCCTCACCAACGTTTGAACCCAAGACTTCCTAGTCAAGGAGTGAAGCACTTAACCATGTAAGTTAAGTTGAATTGTTATCGTTCGTATCAAAAATTAAATATATAAACACACACACACATGTATAATTTATAATATATAGATATTTACTAACCTATTTATT
>JBAGKO010000008.1:23592513-23637540 GCA_037177275.1 Acacia concinna
AGGGGATCTTCAACAATGTGATTAATTAATAAAAATAAAAAATAAAAAAAGGAAAGCTAATATGTATACTTCTTTTTTATAATAAAATTTTTAGAAGGGGTCGGGCTCACCCACGGTCCAAGGGCAGGGCGAATCGTTAATTACCCTCATACGTTAACTTAGACACTTTGAAATTAAGATGCCTCATCAAGCGCCGCAACTGCAACCACAACTAAGTGGTCTTCCCAGAAATAGTTTATAACTAATTTAATTAATTATTTTAGAATGTGTAAATTGATTATCTAGTTTTTATGATTAGGACAAGAGGGGGATGAAGCAAAATCCGAGAAAAAAAATTAAAATCTTCAAAAAGAAAAGAAAGATTTACTTATATATTAATAATATTACTATGCTCCTTTTTTTTTTTTGTCTAACTTAAGTACTTGTTTGAAATGATGATTGGAGTTTTTAAAAACATTTTTTTAATCATGATTTATAATGTATGATATAAGCATGTGTGTAGAGTTTTTTTTTTTTTTGTCCATAAATACACACTTATTACATTCTTCGTTACCTCATGCATTATGCAAGTCTTGAGGAGATGCGTAATATCGAGAAGATAGTGTACAAAGAGAATAAGAAGACGTAGGGTACCTTCAATTCTATAACACAGGGACCCACAGAGCCACTGATCCTTCCCTTCATTCCAATAGTCATTTGCCAAACCAAACCAGGTTCAATTAATGTCCAGCTCCCAAAAAGTTTGTCCTCTTTTGAAATTGACATATAATTTAAGCACACAAATAAAAATGCACATACGTGTAAGAGAGAGGGAGAGATCGATTGATGCACTATAAAAAGCTAGTCTTTTTATTTTTACATAAAAACTAATTTCTTATAACATGATGAGATAAAATTTGAATTTCTGTTGAGACTGGATATCCACGGTCAAAGTGCTAGCTCAAAACCATTTTCCTAGTGTTATTTATTAAGTATGCTATTGTATATCCAAACCTTCATAAATTTAGGCAAACAAGAAAAAAAAACCTTCATAAATAAATAAAACGTACTCCTATGTGAGTTTTTTTTTTCTCCCCTTTTTATGTGAGTTATCTTGGTTGAATGAAAAAGAAAAGAAAGTAAAATATACTTGTAATATTTTAATTAAGTTTATAAAGTGTATTTTAAATTCTTTAATATTTTTATTAACAGAAAATGTTACTGATGAGTCAACTTAAATTAATGACTCTGCAATTAAATGGTGATAAAGTATGAATATAATTCTTCTATTAATGTGTTTTATATTTTGAAGGGGTAAGGGGTTTAAATACCTCAGAAGTTTTTTGTTATGGGTTATGGATACCTGAAAGTTTTTGGGGGGCAAAAATACCAAAAAGTTTTTAAAACAGGGCAAAAATACTCTATGTTAAACACCCAAACAGTTAACGTCCGTTAACCCAATATATGCTGAGGTGACATATCTATGAAGCATCTACTTCACTTTTTTTTACAATTAGTCATCAAAAAATTCTGAAACCTTCACAGAAAATCCTTGAAAATAATATGAGCTTACTATTAAAATTTCAAAATTTTTGGATATCTAAAACTCCTAAAATAATTTTTTCTGTAAAACCTTTTTTACAGGTAATTTACATATTTTCAAGGCTTTTTTCTTACATAATTGGTTTTCTTTTTTAATTTTTACTGCATTAAAAATTCCCTAAAATAATATACTAATTTTTTCATCTCCCAATCCAGAACACTGAAGTCCCAATATATCTGATAATATCAGTTATTTTGCCAAAAACCTGTATGGCCAAAAATTATGAAAAAATTAAAAAATTCATAATAAATTCCTCGGACCTCAAAACAGCATTATAACTGCACCATAATGGTCGGGATGCCCTCTACTATATTCTGGGATTTTATAGAAATTTTTAGGCCTCTTGGACTTGTCCGCATGTCAGGTACCATGTAATATCTCAAAATTTTTGTAGGGCAGAAAATGGTATTTTAGGCCAAAATAGTGATTTTGGGTAGACCGAGTGTTGTACCCTCATATTTTTTTAGGCCTAGATGAGGTATTCCGAATGAGCAGAGGTCCTTAGTCTGTAGAGGACTGAAATATCTCACAACAATTAAAGTGAAATCCAGGGAAGAATCTCTGTGCAAAGAGGAAAATTTCTACAAAGTTTCTGGACGAAATGCGGATAGGTCCAAGAGGCTCAAAAATTCCCATAAAATCCCATAAAATAGTAGAGAGTATCTAGAACATTATGGTGCAATTAGAATGTTGTTTCGAGATTTGAGGAATTTATTATGAATTTTTGAATATTTTTATAATTTTTAACCCGACAGGGTTTTTGGCTAAAAACTGATATTATCAGATATATTGGGACATCAGTATGGAATATGGGAAAATTAGTATATTATTTTAGAGAATTTTTTGTGCATAAAAAATCATAAAAGAAAACCGGTTATATGAGCAACAACCCCTGAAAATCGGTAAATTACCGGGTAAAAAGGGTTTTATGGAAAATTTTATTCTGAGAATTCTAGACATTCAAAAATTCTAAAATTTTAATGGTAGCCTCCTGGTATTTTTAGAGATTTTCCGTGAAGGTTTCAAAATTTTTAGACAACTAATTGTCAAAAAAAGTGAAGTGAATACTTCATAGACATGCCGCCTCAGCATATATTGGTTAACGGACGTTGACTATTTGGGTATTTAACGGAGGGGTATTTTTGCCCCATTTTAAAAACTTTCAGGGTATTTTTGCCCCTCCAAAAATTTTGGAGTGCCCATAACTCATAACAAAAAATTTCCAGGTATTTAAACACATTAATCCTATTTTGAAAGATGAGTTGATGTTAAAAGATTTGGTCACTACATCTTTACTAGGATTTATTTTAAATATCTTTTAATTCACAAGTTTTGTGCTAAAGATCAACATTCTATCATTTAGTAACGAGCCTTGAGAGTCTCCACTCTCACCCATTCATCTGAATTCTGAACAGAAAAATGCAAATGAAAATGCAAATGAGCGAATACTCTTCCTTGTGCAGCAACACACTGGGCGCCAATTCACTAACAGCAAGTGCTATTTGTGGTCCCTATTCTGTTTGCGAGTATTTGCGGTCCCTATTTAATAATGTTAATATCGTGCCTGAGGACGAGGGAGTATATATAAAAAAAGTTGAAAAAGATCTTTCTTACAACCTTTCTTTAATTTCTTTTTAACAATGCTAAAGGATCTAATGATTTGTATAAAAATGTCATTTTATTCAAGTTCAAAGGTCCTGTCGTAAAATACTTAAGCAGGAACAATAAAGCAGCATCAGATACCGACACCCCCACCACCAAATTCGCCCTTCCTTTCGGCTTTCTTCTCCAGAAACCTCCATTCTCCGTACCTTCTCTACTTCCCCTCTCTCTGACCCGCCCCCCAAATCGCCATTAACAATAATACCCCTAAGATCTGCAACATTCAGTGGCTAGAATCATCAATCATGGTTCTTCTGGTGTATTTTGTTGTTCTCTTAGCTCTCACTGGCCACTCAAGTAAGCACCTTTTTTATTCCCCACTTGTGTGTTTCAGATTTTTCACATTTTGGTTAAATTGTGTTCTTATCATCATAAAATTGTCCCTTATCCGCTTTCATTGAGATGAGTTCTTCAGATTTTTAAGCTTCAGATGGTGAAATGGGTTTTCTGCACTAAATATTTTCTTCTTGCTGCTTCATTTTTCCCCCCCGATGAAGGGCTTTATTTTTCTTTTCCCTGATGAAGGAAACTATGATTATTTAAGCAGTGTCTGTTATGAACTAACTGTTGTTCTGGTTTTTTTGTTTTGGGTTGCTCAATTTTGAACAATAGGTGCTTTATACTGTGTGTGTAAGGATGGTGTGGGTGATCAAGCTCTCCAGAAAGCTCTGGATTATGCTTGTGGAGCTGGAGCTGACTGTACTCCAATTCTTCAGAACGGTGCTTGTTATAATCCCAACACTGTGAAGGACCACTGTAGCTATGCTGCTAATAGCTACTTCCAGAAAAAGGGTCAAGCTCAGGGAAGCTGTGACTTTTCTGGCGCTGCCACCACCACTCAAACTGCTCCTGGTTAGCACTCACCACCACCACCACCGCCATCTTCTTCTTCTTCTAACCCCACCTTCATCATTTTTGGACTTTCACTTTTACTGATATGGATCTGTCTGTGATTTTTTGTTGTTGTTGATCCTTCTTCTTAGCTTCATCGTCTGGATGTGTTTTCCCTTCAAGTGCTAGGTACGTTTCTTGACTTTGGATCTTCATATGTTTTCCACGTTCATTGAATTGCTTGAATTCTCTGAATTGAGAGAATTTTGATTAGTTTGTGTGTGTTTGAGGTGATAGATCTTGTAGAAGGCTTAATTGCTCATTAAATAGCAAAGCTGTTGGGTGCTTTTAAGATGTTCTACTCCTTTTGCCACTAACCAGATTTTTCTGTTCAAGTCTCCTTTCCAAGCAGCCAACCTTTTTTTCCCCCTCTTTCTCCTTTTGGTCATTTAGTTGCAGTTTCCTATCAATCTTTCCACTTGCAGCTATTTGTCATCCACAAATGATTTCTGAATTAGATTTACTTGGTTAACTTTCACAATTAAGCAAGAACGATGCTCTTGGTGAAGTCTTTAAACTCCCCTGAATCACAACTCTGTTGCTGCCAAAAAAAAAAAAAGTTTTCTTTCCCCAAGAATCTTGTCCTTTTCTTGACCCCATAAGTTGATCCCAGATCTGCACTTAATCCAACACATGGGTGTTTCATCCCAGACATTGCAAAAAAAAAAAAGATTAATGTTCTTGTGGTGCTTGAAAAAAGGATCACATTCCACCTTCAAGTGTCTTATTTTTCTAACATTTGGTTTTTTTTACATGTTGAGATGATTTGATGTATATCTCTTATTGTTACACTAGCAGCACTGGAACAGGGACATCGTCGACTCCGACAACATCGCCGACCACAGGGATAACAGGCACAACACCTTCCACAACAACCACAGGCACACCCACATCCACAACTACAGGCACACCCACAGGGACAGGAACTTCATCATCAAGTCCTATCTTTGGGATAAGTCCTACGGCCTCCACCACCACTGGCACTGGATCAACTGGCTTCAATGATTCTAGCAAAGGAGTGCCTCCTCTTCAATCCTCCACTGTGTTGACCTTACCATTATCCTTTCTTATCTTCTGGTTAGTGTACATTATGAGGGTTTAATTTCAGAGTGGTATATAGAATATGTATAAGTATGTAAACTTGGAACATCTGGTAGAGAGTGAGAGAGAGGGATGATGAGGGTATTAGTGAATTATATTTAGCCACGATGTGGGGGGTAATCATGTAAAATTAGACAAGGAATCATCGAGGAGGAAAACCCCACTTGGGGTTGTTGGTTGGTTTTTCCTTCATCATCTTCATATGGAGGAAAGAGGAAAAGGCGAGGGAATTAGGTTCTGGTTTCAGTGGTGATATGATGTACTTAGATCATGACATTTATATCGGATATTTTTATTTATAACCATACCGAAGAGTCTCGCCTGATATGCTCCTCTCGAATAATGATGAGATGAGACATATTCTTTTATCTTCTAATTATAAAATTTATTTGACTTTTTTTAGATAATTTTAAAACAATTAATTACCTTGTATTGTAAATATAGGTTAATGTGTAAGTTCGTCATAAAAGCTTTGGCAGATAATCCACGTGACCCAAGTTTTAAAGATGAAATAATGTTGTCTTTTTCCGATAGAATTTTTAACAATCAAAGGGTAATGTTATAATGATATATGTAACATTACTTCATCTTGAAACTTTTAAGGGAACATTAAATCCGAAAAAACTTTTAACACGACGTTATTTTTGAGTAGAATATTTTCATAATAAATTTGTACTTTAACCTTTAAGTATTTATATTTGATTTCTTATTGTTATGTTTTACATACATACAGATATTTTCGTGGCTACAAAAAGTCGGAAAATTTACTTTGTAAAAGAATAATACAATTTTAGGCCTTGTAGTCAATAAAGTATTAGTTAAAATGGCAAATGGCCTTATTATAAAAAGAACTTAATAACACATTTAAATGTTGAGGAGTAAGGTGAAAGAAAAAAATGATGTCATTAGTAAGCTAAAAAATTAAATTTATCTATATTCAAAATGATCTTGCTAGTGTTAAAAAAAATTAATTTCAGTTCGTAAAAATATGTAATTACAAGTGCATGGATATGCCTTTTTGCAAAAGAATTGGACGCTTACAAAAAAAAAAAAAAATTAATACTCCGTATGCCATAATGGCATAGCTAATTATTTTCACATTTAATTATTAATTTTTATTTGAAATGTTCCAAAAATAATACGAAAACTTAAAGTTTATTGTTAATAGTATTACTTTTGAAAAACTTATTTAAAACTTAAATTTTTTACATTGTTAATTTTATTATGCGTTAAATTGTTCCGCATAGATATAAATATAATAACGTGTATATCTCCCGTAGTCGCATGCATCTTAAAATTTTAAAATTTAATGCATCTGATGTATCGTGTGACGCCCCATACTTGTATTCATGTCTAAATATATTATGTTGAAGGCAAAAAAACAAAAAAACAAAAAACAAAACAAAAACAAAAGTCTATATATATTATGACATTGAATGCAGTTGTAAAACCAAATTTTTAGATCCTTCAAAATAATTTTAAAATATAAAGTATGTATGATCAGTATGAAAATTTATTTCACGACCTTCAATCATGATTTTTCATAAAAAGAAAAGAAAGCATATATTCCTTTACGCACTTTATTATTATTTTATTATTATTATTATTATTATTATTATTATTATTATTTATATTTATATTTATTTTTACCAACTATAGGAGTACTTATTTATTTATTTATTGATAACATTGGCAAGTGGAGTACTTATTTATTGAAGCAAGGTGAATAACAATAATAGTTTGCTATCAAAAGTCTTTGTCGACCAAACAATTATCCGATCCTTTCTCTAGAAGCTTTGCGTGATTCCTCCATTCCAAGTGGTGCGTCGTAACCTTTGCTTTAATTGGAAATACTTGATTTATCAAGCAATATGATTCTAACCAAATATATTTATTTAAACAGCAACACATTTGAATTATATTTTAATTTTAATATATTTATTTATATGCTAATTTAATTAAATAGGAATTCATTGATGAAAAGGACACAATAAATTGTTACACACATAGGTACTAGTACTCTATGAATTCCGTGGACACACCAAGGAACAAAAGACCCAGCCAGGATAATAAACAAGTGAAGTTATAGTTTTAGGGTTTAAGGGTTCAACCATGGTCGGATTGGTCATATTAAAATATTACAATTTAATTAATAATAACAAAATAATACTATATATATAGATATGAAAATTAAAAAAACATATAAGTATAATTTATAATAATAAAATAGGTGACAATATATCAATATATTTTTAAAATTTTATAAATAAAATGAAAATTAAAGAAATATATTAGTATTATTCTTTTTTTAAAAAAAAACTAAAACCGGTTCAATTGACCGATTTTCCCAATTCAACCCTTCCCCACACTAGTTTAACCCTCCCCCGGTTTTCTATTGTTCCGGACCAGATAGGGGGCCGGTTTCCAGTTCAACCGATTAATCCAGTCTAATTTTGTGGTACATTGAGACACACAGGGTACTAATATTCTGATTTGGGCTTTTCTCATTAATGAATTTTCTAACTGCGGGCCTTTACCCGTAATTTCCCAATAATTTACCTACATCATGTACATTGAATTTTTCAAAAATTTCTGCTGATGTTAAAAAAATATAGATTCATGATATGTTTTAAGATAGATAAAGTAATAAGGCAATAAATCAAAAGCCGACAAACCCAAATTTTGCTATCCCAACCAAATAATGGCAATAATATTGTTCAGCTGTTGACACTTGACACTATACCCAACATAATATAAGAGGGATTGCTTTCAAGTTTCTAGTGTCACTCTCAACAAGTTAATGATGAAACTATAAAGAAAGAAACATAATCGCTTGAAATCAATCACATTCAGATTCAGCAATTATTTCTCTCTCTTGGGTCAAGTCAGTGGTAGAATTATATATAATATTAACATTCAGATATGTTCGGTTCAGGCAATATAGGTCTTCTACAAGCAACTACATCAACCCGTTACTATTTCTAGCCCATTTTTCACTTATGTGATCGCCTATTGTCCCTATCTTTCAGGCCCCAAAGCAAATAAATAAATCTATATATACATATAGCTAGAGAGAAACATCTGATTACCTTCATACATGTGAAACACAGTGATTTACAATGTTGGCTTCTCTATCAACAAATTCAAGAATCAATTTGACAGCTGAACCAGGCTTTTCCAGATGAGGGAGATGGCCACAATTTGGTATTTGGCGTAATATTGCATCAGGCAACTCAGAATGCAGTCGCTGCAAGATCACATAGTTCGTTAGCCAACTTTGGATCTAATGATGATAGAACCAATTGTATATTAGAGGCTCAAGATCGAGATCATGACTTTCGGGTTCACAAGATGTAATTGACAACAACCCATCACAAGTCAATATGTGGATTTTTTAGTAAATGACGACTTGAAAGAGAGTTACTGATCAAAATTCGAACACCTTGTCGTCAATATCGAGCATCTAGATGTAAGTTATAGAACAATTTTTTGCATTTGCATCAGGGGTATTTTAGACTTTTTACATCGAAACATATTTTCACTTCAGTCATATGAGCCCAAAATGCCATTATCTTCCTTGATGGGTCCTCGATGAAATTCTCCCTTTACTTAATTGGACTTGAAATTATATGAGTACTAGATACTAGATAATTTTGTGTGTCAAAGAACTGTAAGGCAATTTACCACTGCAAGCTTATTGCTGATGATGCGATCATTCTCACCCCAAATAATGAGAGTTTTGCGCTTTATCTGTTGCAACAACATCACTAGCATCATACTGAGAAGCAAAAGGCAAATGAATATATGAAGTGAAAGGTGAGCTCTCATCTGCTCATGCCTTCTACTGTGTAAAGTGAACTGGTTCAACTCATGAAGCAGCGGCAGATATACCTCTTTTATCAGAGAAGCAACATTATAACCGCCACTAGCCATGAAATCCACTGTGGCATCCTCCCACCAAGGCAATAAGCAATGCAAGCGACCTACCTGTATTAGCAACATCCATGTTACACGATAAATAGGAAGCTCTCAAGTAAGAACTGCTCTATATCATATTTCCTATGAATTTGGATGTTCTGAAATAGCTTCTGAATCGTTCCTGAAGTGAGAGAAGAAGAAGGTAAGACAAAAGATGTGAATTCCATATATACTCTCACTCATTTAAGTATCACTCTCTCTTCTTCAAAAGCCACCTGATAAGTTTCAAACTTTATCAAAATTCCAAATCATATTTCCTACATAGAAAGTTTGGGGTGCTTCAACAAGTGAAGCTGGAGCTAAGAGTGCATTCGTTAAATGGCCCAATGCAGAAATTCAAAATTCATAAAGAAATATATAACAATGCATTTTCTAAAGAGCATGGTACCAAGCAACTCACACTAGATAAGTCAAGAATGGTGCTAAATGATACGTTAGAGAAGGTCAAACAGGTCCTATACAAGCGCGATGGGATGCTCTTCAATAGGTACACCTGAGTGAAAAGAAAGTTAATGATCTGTATAATAATGTATATTAACATATTCCCTAATAGATAAAATGTTTGGGTTCATATGATTCTTGGCATAGTCTGTATAACTGCATGGTCGAAAGAGTAATACTGACTGCCCCAATCTCAATTGAAATTTAAGAATTCAAGTTTTTTAGTTGAACGGGTCTAACACTTAAAATCTCAGCATATTGATCCACCTAGAGAAAGTTTGATATATGATAAAATTTTGTTATTCTTTTAAAAAAATTATGGACTCGTGATGTGTGGTTAAGGCTTTAGTAAGATGCAGAGAAACACTCACCCCAGCATAAGCCACTACTTTAGGTATAGTTGCTAGCGGTCCTGTTCCCTCTGCATATACACAGGAACCAATCAAAACAAGCCTTTCCACCTGAAAACATGAACTCCAAGTAACTGACCTGAGCACACTAAGTCATTGGATGAAGCTGTTTTGAAAGCTAAATGCATAGGTAACTGATTGATAACCTAACAATATTTCATTAAACACATACAGCTTCTGGATGATTGGCGGCAAAGTCAATGGCAACAGCAGAACCAAGGCTTGGTCCAACCAATATCATTGGCCTTTTGATGTAGGACTTCCAAAACTGTCATAAATGAATCAGTTTCAGCTTTAACACTGTGACAGTGAAGACAACCATTTCTTTAAATAAATAAATGAACCACTATTCAGCCCTTGAGGGATCCATATTTCATTGATTTAGTCCTTTAAGATAATTAGGAAGTTAAAATGTTTTGCAATCCAATCAACATGACCCTTCCCTCCAACATATAGACCATATTGATGGATTTTTTGAAGTAGTTGGAGTCAAATGATGATAATTACTAAGGTCAAAACAATGCACAACGTATGCCAGTTTGCCCCTAATCACCTAAAATAAGTTCAGTACCTGATAGAAATGATGGCGCTTGGATGCCACATCACATAATGGAAGATTTTCTGAGGGATGGCAAGGAAAAACAGGCATAAAGAATCTCTAAAAGTCTCTTGCAGCGAGGGAAATAAGTCATGAAGGCAATTTGTAGGTGAAATTATACAAAGCAAACCTAAATCAGAGAAACCCCAACCAAGAATGTCAATGGCCCAGGCCTCAAAACCAGCTTCTTCAATCAATGGATAAGCATATCTCCATTCTAAACATGAACTGCATTAATAGTGTTGAGAAATTCAGAAGTGAAATCAGCACAAACATAGATAAAGTGATTTTAACAGATGTTAATAAACTGCCAAAAAACTAATTTTTAACAGATATTAAGAACCTGTCAAAACTATGCAGAAGAACTATTGGATTTGCCTTGTTCCGCATGACTGGCTTCACGCAACTACTCATGATGGGACTTTCTGAGAAGTTAACCTGATCGGCTCATATGGAAATGTCAAGATTAATAGTTTACAAGCAGCTAAAAAAAAGATTGTGAAATGGGTTTAAGGCGCTTAAAACTGTGGACTGACCAGACAGGGAATAATCCTATTAACAATGTCCATAAGCATATGACAAGTTTCAAGAGAGGCAACTATCAATTGTAACTTGCTGACATACATATCTCCTTTTTCAATGCAATGCGTAATGTTTTTTAGGTAAAATTAGTGGAATCATAAGACTACATTCTCAGCAACAAGGCAAAGAAACCATTATTACTTTTTTTTTTGGACAAAGAAACCATTATTACCTGCGTCCCTCCATTTACTCCTCTTCAGTCTATACAAATAATAGGTATATAAAATACCACCCAATTCATGGGTCAGTGGTGAACGATACAGCACACAAGGTTCATGCAAGTACACAAACCCACAATCTAAGTTTAAGTAAGTTATAGAAAAATATACATCGATTTCCTATCGTGATTCTCAATTAACTTTGCTCTTCTTTTTTATCTCCATAAATTTTATTTAAAAAAAATTGAAGAAACGGAAAAACTACACAAATACTCTGTCGTTTATCTTAAGAATATAAGATAGTCTAAACTGTAATTTTGTTAGTGACTAATAACGTTTTATTTTTATTTTAACTTTTTAAGTTCTGTTCCATCTTCTATCTAAATAAATTATTTAATTAAAAAAATTACTAATGAAATCTTCATCACAGAACAAGTTGATGCTGATTGGAAAAAGGACGTCCAATAAGATCGGAGAAGGACATCCTGTCGGTTATTAAGGTACTAGATCCAACGCCCATTTGACCATTCCACACTAAACCAAACATAAGCTTAAACATTTATATCGTTTTTTAAATCAACGAAGCAAAGCAAAAGAAAAGTGAGTTAGTGATCAAAAGGAATTAATAAATGGTCCATTATCATAACCCAAATAGAACAGTGCAAGGGATAAAGAAAAATCATAGAACTCATCAATAACAGCAGTACACTGTATAGTAACTATGAAGAAATAACGCCTGTTGGATCGCTTGAATCTCAATAAATCGGTATTATAGTCGTTCAAGAGAGAAGAGGAATGTAAAAGGGAGCGAATAGAAGAAGTTACAGGAACGGGAAGTCGCTGAATCCTGAGAGCGAAGTTCCTAGCAAAAGGATCTTTGATTTGTTGGACTTGCTTGGGGAGAAAGGAAGGGAATCCATGAGCCACAACAGGGAAGCGCGTAGGAAAAGGCGAGCGTCTCGCCGGCGTTGGCACCGCAACGGAAATGGGGGGAAGAGAAAGCATGGTCGGTCGAAAGGTGCAAATGGAAAGTCAAGTGAGGCAGAGAGCTAAGTAAGGAAATCAGGGAAGCAATGCACATTAATTGGAAAAGCGACGGGGGATTACTGGTGACTGGCGAGTGCGTCGTTTGTCACGCTTAGCTCTGGTTCTCTGAACGTCTTTCCTCTTTCGTTCACTGGATCTGTACCATCTGTTTATCTTTCTTCAACAAACTTGCGAAATGGTTTATGCACAAATCCACTCACATGGTCAAAAAAACAATTTTACTTTAAACAAAAATATTGAAAGAATTGTATGTAGCTCACAAATAAAAAAAATAATATCAGCAAATTTGGTTTTGCATGCATAAGGTTTTGAACTTGAGATGTTACTTAAAGAAAAGTAAGCCGTTTAGCATTTGGATTAATTTCCATTGGTTTATAAAACTTCATATTGATAAGTTGAAGAAATATATTGATAAGTTGAAGAGTTAATTATTTTTTTCCTTTAATACTTAAATGTAATTCTCTCACAATAATTATTTAATATAGGATGTGATATGATTGAGTCTTATATATATTTAAATAATATTTTTTATTTTAGGTAAGATAGTCTTTTTTTTAGAATGTGTGAAGCCCAGCGTGCATCTAAATAATAATTTTCTTTTCATATCTTTTCCATTCACTTCCCTCATTTTCTTGGAATCAAATCAGTCCTAACAGGACAAGTAATAAATTGGGTTGAGGGCAATTTTGTCCGACAATTTTATCTCCAAAGTGTAAAAATTGAGCAATTTTATTTGCGTCGTGATCTCAATTATTGATTAAAGATGTTGTCAATAATGGCATATGAATTATTAACTCAACATATTTAATTAAAGTAAAAAAAAAGTGTTCCCTTTTTTATACTTATAGGACAAAATTACCTTAAAAAAAACTAATAAAGAAAAATTCCCTTAGATAACATCTTCCAAAACAAAATAAACTCTTAACCGCAATTTTTTTTAACTTACATATAAAAATATAAGTTATATCACTGTTTTTTCTTTTTAATTTTTATAAAAGAAAAATACTCAATTGAAATTGTTTGTACCCATCGTATCAAATAACTCATATAAAAAATATAACACATGACCATGTGTGATTGAAGAATTTGATATTAGAGACATAGAAAATTTGATCTAAATGCTTACATCCTTTATAAAATACTTTTTTCGTCTTAATTACAAAATTAACAACTACCTGACTAATTTAGGCAATTAAAAAAGTTACAAAAATTGCTTAATTAAAACAAACCTGATCTAATCTTCCTAAAATACATTTATATAAATTAAATTATATACTACTTTTGCTCTTGAATATAAAATCTCTTTATCTTGGGGGAGATTCAAGAAACTAAATTCATTACATAATTAAAACATTTGTGACATAATCTCCTTAAAATGCTTTTACCTATCCTTAGATTATATATTTAATTTATAAGCTAGACAAATTATCATGAAGAAAATGATAAATATGTTATATAAGTCCAAAATTCACTTCCAAACTTTATAAGTTTATGGGTTATATAAAGGGAGAATTTCAATAAAGGACCGCAGTTGTGAATTAATATCAGCGCAGTCCATAAATAATTGAATAGGTCATATAAACATGGATTTTTCTTATTCATACAACTCATTCACTTGTTTATAAGCTGCGCTGATATTAATTACCAATTGCGGTCCCTTACTGAAATTACCCCTTATATAAATTAGTTTGGGAAAATTGATACATATGAGAGATAAAATAGATTTTTTTTTTTACCTAAAGAGATAAAATGGATTGAGACGTTATTATATATTAGAAAGACTAACTTCCTAACTAGCTTATGGGATGTGTGGTAAAAGAGTATGATGTAAGCATTATTTATGATTTATAAATCATATTAATTTTAACTTTAACTAATACGTTAAAAAGAAAGTGTTATGAGCTTTCCTTATTTAAACAAGTAACTTTTTTTTATCAACATTTAAACAAGTAATAGAGGGTTTAAATTTCCAGTTTTTGTCCTCATTACAAGGAGTGCATCTTTTTTTAAGACCCTGCTCGAAATATTAAAAAAATACTTCAACACATATACCTCTTTTAGTGGAAATCCAAACCTTATTTTATACATTTTATTAGATCCAAACCTTATTAGTGTGACCATAGAAGTAGTGCATCTTTCGCTCTAAGGTATGTTTGGCAGCAGAGAAATGAAAGGAAGAGAGGAGAGGGGAGAGCAAATTTTTATGAGTTGAACCTTAAAAAATTGGAGAGGTGTGGTAATAAAATTTTAATAAAAATAATATATAAAATAAAAGAGTAAGAGAAACTAATGAAAAATTTTTAACCAAAGAGTAAGAAAAACTAATGAAAATTTTTTGGCCCTATTTCTCCATTTTTTAAAATCCAAGTCATTAAAATTTTTCATCTCCCCTCTTCCCTTCCAAACCTCAAACCTCTCGTATCAAATAGAGCCTAAATATTGTTATTGTATTATCTATTAGTACAAAATTATATTATGTACTTCATTTAGTCTTAATTATAAGGTTCAATTAATTTTTTTAGAGAATCCTAAAAAAACTATTTACATTAATATAAGATATTAAAATTTATTATTATTTTTTAAAATTATGTTGTTTGATTTATAAAATAATATATAATATAATAAAACACACAATATAATATGATTAAATAATATAATTACATATTTTAAAATTTTAAAAAAATTAATTAAACCTTATAATTACCATCCCAATGTATAAAAAGGAATGAATATTTTTTAGAGGAGGGGCTAGTCGCTAGGAACTATTTGTTTCAGGTTTAGGGTATAGCTTCAGCTAGCCTAGTTGCATTTTAGTTTTGCCTAGCATGAAAACAACACCTTCTATTGACTATTGAGCTTAGCATTATTGAGGTTCGTTTTTTCCCAGAAAGAGCCTAGCATTATTGAACTTTTTTTGGGCAAAGAAAGAGCCTAGCATTTTTTTATAGACCTCGGTCCGATCTCAAAATATATATTCTTTCAGTTCTTATTTATAAGATTTTTTTAAAAAAAATCTTAAAAAAATCTTTAAAACACTAACTACGTTACTTAATAATATCATATGTTGTGTTTTATTACAATATATAGTAATTTAAAAGTCAAACAACATAATTTAAAGAAAAACGACAACCTTTAATATTTTAAAGTAATGTAATTATCTTTTTTAGGAGTTGTCAAAATCCGAAGTTATTAAAATTCCTATGGCGAGTGAACATTACCCATGCACGAGAAGTTGTCAAAACATGCTTACGAAGTTGTTATCATGCCTGTGAAGTTGTTAAAATTCTCATGGCGAGTGAACAATAATCCCACCTGAGAAGTTGTCAAAACGTGCTGATGAAATTGTTAAAATGGCCTGTGAAGTTGTTAAAATTCTTATAACTTGTGAATAGTACCCACACGTTTTTTAATATTTTCCTTTCTCTCTCCTCTACAGAAAAGGACAAAGGCTTGCAAGTAATTTTCTCACTGAACTTAATAACCAAAAAGTTTCTAAAGACTTCTTGATAAAAGAAAAATAGAAAGAAACTTTTTGATAATTATATTTGGTTTTTGAAACCTAAGTATCATTTTCTCTTGTATTATTGGCTGTAGGACCAACACAGATGTCTTGTAGTGTAAGGTTCCGTTGGAAAAGACAACCATAGACTCTTAAATTGAATTAGCCGGTTGCTCAAATATAATAAAATTTAAAAGGAAGTGTCGGATATTGAATAATTGTCTCAAAAGAGAAACAACTAACCTTTGAAAATTAGGACAGCTCCTATTAGTTAATTTATCATCACCGTCATCAAAATGTTAATGCTTTAAACAACCAAAGTCAGGATTTTTTTTTTTGGGAAAACATATTTGGAGATACCTATATTTTTTTTTAAAATTTTTAATTTAGTACTTATATATATTTTCCTCTTAATTAAATGTTTTAATTTTACTATATAAGTACCAATAACTCATATATAGGGACTAACAATGATAAAAAATAAAGTTATAAGAGTTAATGGTGTTAACAAAGCAAAATTAATTATTTAATTAAAAGAAAAAAACACATAGGTATTAAATTAAAAATTGAGTGAAAATATAGGTACCTCCAAATATGTTTTCTCTTTTTTTTTCATTGTAAAGTTGTAAGAATATTTATAAACTTTCATTAAAAGTATGTGTGCCAAACATTATGTACTTGTGCCAAACTACGTATAAATTTTGGAAATGAGAGTAATTTTTTTAATTTATAACAACATTGTGGGTTACATCAGAAAATACTTTTTACAATTGTGTCATTTTTACTCTTATTTTTAAAGGTTATCTATATTTTTTAGGCCTTCAAAAAATATATGATATTTGATGCACTCACACTAAAATTTTTTAAATTATTGCACCATTATTCTTTTTTCAAAAAAAGTAGAAACTAAACATGTTTAAATTGGGTTTGGCGCAGGGTGTCTCCATTAACTCTTCTCTTCACTTAATATCTTATTCATTAGATAAGGTTTTAATATATGAAATTTAATGCTATATATAAAATAGTATTCTAATATTAAATAAAATAAAAATTTTAAATTATAATATTATTACATAACATTAAATCTCATCCAATGAATCATAATTCAATTATTAGATATTAAATTGAGAGGAAATAAAGATAAAAGTAAGTAGAGAGACCTTTCCATGACTAAGGTCTCAAATTGAGGGGTCTAATTTCTCT
This sequence comes from Acacia concinna, assembly GCA_037177275.1. Classification (NCBI taxonomy): domain Eukaryota; kingdom Viridiplantae; phylum Streptophyta; class Magnoliopsida; order Fabales; family Fabaceae; genus Acacia; species Acacia concinna. The sequence goes on from JBAGKO010000008.1 coordinate 23,609,666, forward strand.
CGTTTCTTTTTTTTCTTTTATTTCTTATCATTTTATCTCAACTTTTAAATCACAAAATAAATAATCTCCCTCCTTTCTCTCAAATAATCCAAATGCAATAAGAAAATCTGCTTAAATCACAAAACAAATAATCTCCCTCGTTTCTCTCAAATAATCCAAATGCAATAAGAAAATCTGCTCCGCAAATTGAGCGGGTTTTCTAGGTCACGTGTCCAACCTTCGTCACCTCTTCTTCTGAAGAAGGAAAGGAAACTAATACACGTTTCCCAACAGAGGAATCGCAAGACATGTTCATGTGAATTCTGTAAAATGAATTTATTGCTCCTCCCATCTAAAGTCAGAAAGACAGCAATCATAACCTGATTTTTGCGTGGGATGAAATACAAATTAAATTTAAAATGAGAATTTGGAGGGAGAGAAGAAAATAGCGAAACGAATAATTTTAAAAAAAACTAATGATAATAAGGAAAATATAATTAATATATTGGACAAAAAAGGAGGTAAAAACTATCAAAACAAATTCCGGCAAAAAAACTATCAGAAGAAACAATTTTTTTTTTATTTACGTTTTTTTAGTACTTTTCTTTTGTAATACATTTTAATCTCAAAATATAGGAGTGTTCAACATTTTCTTGTTCCAATGTTCTCATCCAAAACCTGAGCAAGTCGGAAAAAGTTTGAGATCTCAAAAAAATTCATTCAGGATCAAGATTGGGAATGAACCTCCTAATCTCAAAAATATATATATTTATATGTTTTGAAAAATTTTCTTAAAATTATCTAAGTACCACTAAATCAAAAGTCATTCATTTTTTTTTCTATTTTACAACATTAATTAAATAAGCATACCTATTACTTTTTCCTAATTGTTATTTTTAATATAATACTTAATATAGAAGAGTAATACATACAATATTCTTTATTTCTGGTAGACTCATGCCATAAAAATCAAATATTTGAAAATTTTTTAAGTGTGTTTTTTAGGAAACTAATGCTCCTTTTATTTTGTATTAGAGAATAAATTCTTATTCCTTTATTTTTATTTTTTGGTAATATTTATTATTATTTTTAGTTATTATTCAATGCTCTCTCTTTTTTTCAAAAATGTTTTGGTCTTGTCCTGTCCTGAGAGCACCGATCACAAAATAGACTGCGGACTTGAGTTTTATATATGAATATTCTTTATATAAAATAAATATTCTTTATATAAAGCATAATTATTTTGGGAATAGGAAACTTAAATCTCAAAATTCAATTAATAGTTAATCCTATAAATTATTTATGAATGTACACATGACACCGTAAATTTTTTTTTTTGGTGTAAAAACACAGTAACTCCTTTTTTCAATAGGAGCAAAAATGACGAGATTATTACAATAATGTTTGTTACCTTTTCAAATGAGGAACTACATGGACCCACTCTCAAGAAGCAATGGTTTTTTTTTTGCCAAAGAAGCAATGGATGTTAGGTTAAATTAAATTAATCGTATTGATATTTTTTCCCATTTAAAATTAAACTTGTAGGAGAGGTACTTTGATTATAGCCGTGCTTTCGATTCTTCCATCTTACCATATGTAAACTATGTTACTATTGAAGACCCTGTTGAATGACCTCGAACGTATTAGCAGATGTATTCTCTGGGGAGGCAGTGAGAACTATAAGAAACTCCACCTTATCTCATGGGATAAAGTCACAATTGAGAAAATGAAAGGTGATTTGGGGATTAGGAGTTTAAAACAGCAAAATGAAGCTTTTATTATGAAACTTTATTAGAATTTAGTGGTGGATAGCAAGGCTCTATGGGTTAAAGTCCTAAGAGTAGAGTACATGTGTGAGGAAAAACACTTGCCAGAAGTAAAGAAATAAATTAATCCATCCAATAAGTGGAGATATATATGTGCCTTATGGAAGCATTTCTCTTCATAATTGGGGAAGAAAATTGGTAATAGGAAGAGTTCTTCCTTCTTGTTTGACAATAGGTCGGAAATTGGTAGATCGCTCATAGAGATCATCCCATGGCTTGAAGGCTTCGTTGATTGGGATGAGAAGGTCATAGATTATGTGACTCTTTAGAGGGATTGGGATCAGCAACGACTTAGTTCTTGGCTTCCTTGGGTGGTAGCCCCCCAACATTGGAACCTTCTTTCTATATGATCAAGATTGGGTGAAGTGGAACTTGAAGAATGAAGAGGGTTGAGATCATACAAAGAAACTCCAATGGGCTACACTATTTGGATATGCCTACTAGGATGTCTAGGTCACTAGATGTTCCCAGCTATTCGAACATGTAAAGGACGTTGTGTATCATAATGCTAGATCTAGTTATTTTAGGGCTTGTTTAGATAAAGACTTACTTGGGAATTGTCATGTTTATAGAAGTGGGTTGGCTAGTCACGGACAAGACCTTATTCCAGTGGATTTTGTTGTTCTAGAAGTGGATGGGTCATCTCATATTGATGGCTTTCGTGGATGCGGTGGCTGGTTGGGAGACAATGGAGGTCATTGAATGTGTGGCTTTAGTTGTAAATTTACTAATATCCCACCGGCAATAGCTAAGTCACGACGCTTCATTCATGGCTTGATCTTTGTTGGAGTAAAGGCTACAGGAAGATTTTAGTCCGTAATGATTATTTGGAAGCCATCAATCTTATCACTAGGGGTTGTGAGAATGACTATCTCTTCAAATATGTTATCGATGGAGCTAACTTGATTGTCTATAGAGACTAGCAGGTCATGTTTAGGCACAATCACTGTGAAGATTTGTGGAAGGCAGACCATATAGCCAAATTAGCATATAGTTTAGATGGCAATTTCCATGTTTTTGATAGCCCGCCCTCCTTCTTTGTAGGGTTGGAGACTGATTTACCTACTTAGATATCTTGTTACATCTATGCAGGATAAAGGTACCACTTCATTTTCAGTTGTAACACAAAAAAAAAAAAAACGGTTCATGTGAAATTCTCCATAAAAAACATTATGTTGTCAAATACATATTTACAAATACTTTTGAGTATTTGCACATTAACCCTTAAATTGGGTATACGTTTGGTTTCCAACATTCAGGGAAAAAAAATCATGGGATCTACTAATGTATATAGCTCTTATAAACAATAACACCTCTAATAAAACTTGATGTTAACTACTTAACTCTATAAATTATTCGTGAATGTGCCCATGACACTATAAATTTTAAGGAAAATTGTAACGAGGTCTCTAGTATGAGAATACGTTAAAGAGGTCCTGCGAAATCAACAAATTGTAATGAGGGCCTTTGAGACTTTTCTATCGTTTATTCTAATTGTCTATTTACCCAAATGTTCTTGGTGTTTAGGTTACCCTTGTGGTTGTTAATAGGCAGCCCTTTTGTTGTCAATGATAGCCTCTGTGGGTGTCAATGACAACTCTTATAGGTGTCAATGGCAACTCTTGTGGTTTTCAGTGATATGCTTTGAACTATTAAATCACATGGGCTGTCATTGACACGCACAAGGGCGGCTATTGACAACGTCAAGGGTTACGCATTGACACGTTGCCCATTGGCAACGACATGGGTTGCATAAACACTAAGGACATTTGGATAAATTGACAATTGGAATAAACAACAGAAAAGTCTCAATGACATTCATTGCAATTTGTTGATTTCACATAAACTCTTTAACGTAAATTCTTTTATTTAGAGCCTCATTGCAATTTTCTATAAATTTTACTTTTTACTTGGGCGTAAAATTATATGATGACTTCTTTAAACCATTATAAGTTAACTCAATGTTTATTAATTTTTCATATCTAAAACAAAATGAATGGACAACAAGTTACATAAATCATTGTAATGTTTTTTATCCATTTAGAGGCCGTTTGGTATGAAGGGAGGGGAGGAAAAATAAAAAATTTAGGAATTGAATTTAAAGAAATTGAAAAAGTGGGGTTATAAAATTTTAATAAAGAGATAATGTAACATAAAAAAGTATGAAAAAAGAATTTAAAACTTTTAACCCTATTTCTTTAATTTTCTAAAATTTAACTTATAAAAAATTTTCCTCCCTTCCCCTCTCAATCCCTCATATTAAACAAGTCCTTAAAAATGATGTATTTTTGTATTGAAATAATTTATCATTTCATAAATACCCTATGAGTATATTTGCACATTAACTCTTAATTTAGGTAGGTACACGTTTGGTTTCCAACGTTCAGGAAAAAGAAAATCTTGGATGGGCTAATGCATACAGTTCGCATACCTCTAATAAAGCTTTTCTACGCAAGCACCATGAATAGTACTCTATCTCATCTTAAATACTCCATTCGATATTAATTATAACAATCCGTTGATTTTTTTAAAAAATTTTAAAAAAATCATAAGAAAATTAATTATATTAATTTAAGATATTATAATTTTTTCATTTTATTTTTCTTCAAATTATGTTGTTTGATTTATGAACTAATATATAATGTAATAAAACAAAATATATAATATGATTAAATAATGTAATTAGCTTTTTTAGGATTCTCTAAAAAAATCAACGGGCCCTTATAATTAAAACAAGAAGAAGTATAAGATTCAGTTGACTTTTTTTTAGAGAGATTAAATAAAGTAAATAAATTACTTAATCATATTATATATAGTATATTATTATATTATACTTTGTATATCAATTTATAAATTTAATAAAATAGTTTGAAGAAAATGATAAATTTAAATATTTTAAGGTAATGTAATTAACTTTCTTAAAATTATTCAAAAAATTTATTAAGTCTTCTATTTTTTTTAAAAAAAATAGTATAAGCTATGTGCAGCCGCCTATAGGTCCTTGGTGTACCAATTGGCAATCAATAATTCATTATACCCAAACCTATACGCTCCCTCTTACCCTATTCACCAGAATTTTTTGTTTGACATATTTATTAATCACTTCATTAATTTTTTGGCTAATATACAAATTTATCTTTAGAATTTTCACTCAAATAATATTGTCCCAAAACTGTTTGTGAGTTTAATTTTACTCTGAAAATCTCAAAGCATAGTAATGTTACAACGCCCCATTAAAAACCTGATGTTAACTATTGTTTAAAACGGCAAACTTTCAAGTAAAAATAAACCACAATCTTTAAAATTCTATGGGAACTAAAATTAGTGGTTTGAAATTTTAGGGGCTAAAAACAAATTTGATTAAACTAAAGGGAATCACAATAATATCAACATTTTCCCCATTTGAAATTGGCGAGTGCAGTTTTTTTTTTTTTAATACAAACTGAATTCATTCCTGTAGCGGCATAAATACTAAAACCAACTCCCCCTAATTCCTTCATCATCCTACACCTATTAGTTGACTTTCTTTGCTTTCCAAACCTTCTCTTTTGAAATTTCCATGACCCTCCTGAGCCCCTTGTCACGCTTTAAAATTTTTTAGAGGTTTTTTATACATACTATAATTTACTTGATATATGTAAAATAGTATGGAGAGTTCTAGAGGAGTTTAGAACAGTGTAGAATAGTATGGAGAGTTATAGAGAAGTCTAGAACAGTGTAGAATAGTATTGAAAGTTCTAGAGAACTAGGACCTAGGAAACGTCCATAGAGTTATGTGGAGAATTCTGAAATACTCTGAAACATAGGAGAGTCTCCATGAGAAATGTAGAAACTTATGGAACTCTCTAGAGACTCAATCTCAACCGTCCATCTAAGGGCACGTGTCGCGATCTCACAACCTCAAGGGGGAAGGTTGAGTAGTATAAATAAGGGGTGTCATTTGCTCATAAGGGATCCAAGCATCCAAGAGTTGAGTTCGTACCTAAAGGGTGGATGCTTTGTGTGCAAAGGGCCACATCTTATGAAGGAGTGTCCAAATCTTGGGTCCTTGTCAGCCCTGGTAGAACAACAAGAGGCAAGATTTGACAAGGAACAAGATCTGATCAGGATAGGATCTTTGCAGCAACTAAATGCCCTCAATGCTAGACCTGTACCGAGTACAACTAGCAAGGGCTAATATACGTGGAGGCACACATCAATGGGAAGTCTACTAAGGCGATGGTAGACACGGGAGCCACTCACAACTTCATCACTGATGATGAGGCTAAGAGGCTTGATCTCAAAGTTGTTTGAGATTAGGGGTGACTCAAGACAGTGAACACCAATGCTAAACCATTCATTGGTACGTCACGAGGTGTTGAGATGAACCTAGGTGCTTGGAAGGGCCAAGCAGATTTCTCGGTAGTCTGGATGGATGACTTCAATGTCGTACTTAGGATGGACTTCATGCGCAAAGTAGCAGCTATCCCTATACCATCCCTCAATTCTCTGTGCATCCTTGAAGGGACACCATGTGTGGTACCTACTACAAGTACTCCACTCAGGCACCCTGGTAAGGGTGAGTATGAAAACAAGCAGCTGTTTGCCCTACAAGTTGCTAAAAGAGTAAAGAGGAGGTCCCAGGAGTTCAATGTGGGAGACCAAGTTTTTGTCAAGACTAAGGCGTTTCGAAGTATCCACAAGGGCTTGATCTGAAGGTGTGAAGGGTCGTTCCTGGTGATTGCGAAAGTTGGAAAAGTTTCGTATCGCTTGGAACTCCCCAAGACTTTGAAGATTTACCCGGTCTTTCATGTAAGTATGTTGAAGCCATACCATGAAGACATGAAAGGCCCAAGGCAAGGAATGTCAATCCGAGCACCTCCTATGGTAACCAAGTCCTACAACAAGGAGATCGGGAAGGTACTTGCGAAACGGGTGATTCGGAGACAGGGTGTTCCACCTAGCACCCAATACTTAATCAAGTGAAAGGGGCTACCCAAGTCTGAGGCAACGTGGGAAATTGAAGAAGACTTGTGGCAGTACAGGACGTTCTTCAAGATTTCAAGGTGACGAGGACGCCACCAGATTAGGTGGGGGAGAATGTCATGCTTTAGAATTTTCTAGAGGTTTCTTATACATACTATATTTACTTGATGTATGTAGAATAGTATGGAGAATTCTAGAGGAGTCTAGAATAGTGTAGAATAGCATGGAGAGTTATAGAGAAGTTTAGAACAGTGTAGAATAGTATGGAAAGTTCTAGAGAACTAGGACCTAGGAGACGTCCATAGAGTTATGTGGAGAATTCTGGAATACTCTGGAACATAGGAGAGTCTCCATGAGAAATGTAGAAACTTATGTAACTCTTTGGAGACTCAATCTCAACCGTTCATCTAAGGACACGTGTCGCGATCTCACAACCTCAAGGGGGAAGGTTGAGTAATATAAATAAGAGGTGTCATTTGCTCATAAGGCATCCAAGAGGGATCTAAGCATCCAAGAGTTGAGTTTTCTCTTGTAAAGCTCTCTTGTACTATTCCTTTGTAAACTTCTCTTCGTATCAATACAAAGTTATTTCCTTATGCGTTCGTGAGTTCTCTAATACTCTTTCTTGAGTATTCGAGTGTGAGGAGGCTGATTTGAATAGTTCGCGAAGGGCGTTAAGAAGCTAAGTGTTGCACGGGTGCTTGTAAGAGACAAGTCCATAACACCTTAGAGGTGTATCCTTTGTCATCTTTGATCGGGTATTTATGAGCTTTGAAAATTGGGTCATCCTGAAAGGATTCTTTTCCAGCTTGATAAGGAGTATGACATGATCTCCGAGCACTAAACTTTGAGTTGCATCTGTACTTTTCACAGAAGTTTTGTTTTGTTTTGTTTTGTTTTTCTTTTGACATGAGAATATAAGGGTGTGTTTGGTTAGAGGGGATAGAAGGGGAGTGTATTAGCTCCCCTCCCTTCATTTGGTTCAACATTTTGAAAGGAAGGGAAGCCAAAATTTTAGACTGTTTTACCCTTATATTTTATTTAATATTCTAATAATATAATGAAAATATTTTATTATAAAATAAATTTAATATAAAAATATATTATGATAAAAATCATTATATTAAAAAATTACTTGATATAAAAATATTTTTACGAATTAAAAATTATTATAATTATAATATATGCTACTATAATTTTAAATTAAAAATAAATAAACTAAAAATATATCATCATTATTATTAAAATAACTAAAATTATTTTAAAATAAAATTTAAATATATAAATAAAGGACATTATTGTAATCAAAACATATTATTTAGAAAATAATTTAAATAAAATTTAATTATTAAAAATTTATTTTTTTAAAAAAAATATTTTTAGAAAACTAATTTGATATAAAAATATATTTTAATGAATAAAAAAATTATTATAATTATAATATTTTATATTATAATTTTAAATTAAAATAGTATTATTTAAAATACAAATATATTATTATTATTAAAAAATTTAAAATAATTTTTTAAAGTAAAAATATTTTTCATAAATCATTAAATATTTTAATTATAGTATGTTAATATAATTTAAATTAATAATATATCATTATAAATTAAATTAAATTTTTTTATTACATATAAATTTAAAATATTTTATTATAATAAAAAAATACTATTATAAATTTTTTTAAAAAATTATTAATAAATTATTTAAAAAGTTATAATATTATGGTTGGAAAACATCATTACATGTTTAAAACATATTATTATAGTAATTAAATAATATGTGAATTAATTTTTATAACATACAAATAAAAAATATAAGCTAATATATCAGGGGTAAATATAGTAAATTGTGATTACTTTTCACCTCCACTCTCCTCCCCACCAATCAAACCAAACAAGATAGTATTCTTCCCTCCCATCCATCCCCTCCTTTCAAAGCTTACTATTAAAGTTTCAATTTAATACCTTATGAAATTGCAAAACTCAAAAAAATCTGTTAATATTTCAAAAAGGCACTAAGATACCATAAACCAAATTGAGTTTTTCAAATTAATTAATGAGAAAGGAGGAGATGGAGGGACTATAAGGTTTGCAACCACACCTACCATTAGTTTAGTACTTACTATTACCTCCAGTTCTAAAGATAAAACTTAATTGACTTTTTTAAAAAATATTAAAGAAGCTAATTAAATAATATTAAAATATTTTTATTTTTATTTGTTTATCCAAATTAATTTGTTTAACTTATAAACTAGTATACAATATAATAAAATATAACATATGATATGATTAAATATCTTATTTAGTTTTCTTAATTTCTCTAAAAGAAATCAATTGGGTTATATAATTAGGACTTGATGTGGCATTTATTATTCTATTTGGTCCTAAATATAAAGTTGACTTTTTTTTAAAGAGGTGAAAAAAAAACTAAATAAATTACTTAATCATATAATATGTTGTGTAATATTAAATTATATATTAAATTATAAGTGAGACAAAATATTCTAAAAAAATATAAATATAAATACTTTAAAGGAATAAAATTAACATTATATTTTTAAAAAAAATCAAGTCTATCTTACATATTTAGAAATTAGAACTAAGGACCCAAGGCCTTGTAGCCTAGTGGTAATGATATCTCCCAAGTGGGAGAAGGTCACGGTTCGATCCCGTCGTTGAAACTTCAGGCCGTTAGTGCCTGCCCGTCCTAATTATAACGACCTTTATTTAAAAAAAAAAAAAATTAGAACTAAGGGAAGAACAAACAGGTGGCGGCTAACTAATCCTAAATCCCCACGTGTATTCCTAATACAAACCGTTCGAAGTATTGGGCATTCAGATCCAACGATTGGTATCTCTTTCCTATTTCTCATGCATCTTCCCTCTATTGCCTCTGTTTTTGGCCAAATCTCTCTATGGTCTCAACGCTCTAAGGCTCTACTCTCTCATTAACAACGATTCGTTTCTGATAAGGGTAGCTTTTTTCCGACCACCAACCAATCCTAGCTCAACACGTGGCATCCTTCTGATGCCGGTTCCAACCATAACACTCCCTCCCTCCTTCCTTCCGCTGGTCTATCCCCAAACCTCGCTCCTTTCCTCGCTGCGCTTCCATTCACACACACACGCAACTTCAATGCTCCTATTCCTATCGGCTTCGTTCTTCAAAAGTGTACATAGTAATGGTGACTTCAATGCCATGCTCAGGTGGTGGAGCCAAGAGTGATAACTACTGTTAGTGCCTTAAATCCCAAGAGAATTTTCCTTTTTCCGGTACAATGGAGTGTGTTGCTTCTCGGAACTTTGCGGCGACGACGGTTTCTTTCGCCTCATCCTCAAGGGCGAGGAGGAAGGAGCTTTTGAGAAGACCAGCCTCGTTCTCTGGGGATGGCTATTGGTACCGTTCACGTTGGCTGAGAGTGGAAGCACGTGCGGGGAGTGAGAGTTTGGTGGCCGTTGATGAGAATTTCGCCGATGAGGAAGATTATATCAAGGCTGGTGGGTCTGAACTTGTTTTCGTTCAAATGCAGCAGAACAAATCTATGGATAAACAGTCCAAGCTTGTGGATAAGGTTTGACTGACCTTTTGAGTCTCTGTTTCATGGATTTTGATCATTATTGGATAGGAATGTTTAATCTTGTACGTTAGATAGGAGTTTCCTCTTTTGTGCATTTGCGCTCTGTTAATGTCAACTATGAAAGGATGAGACTGTAACAGTAGACATTCATCATGAAGTTTTCGACAAAAGGTTTTGCTCTAAGTTGTTTGCTCTGACATCTACAGAAGGTCCGTGCAACCATATGGCTTTCTTTTGTGGGATTATTAGTTTCACGTTTTCAACCAGATTCCACCATCGTCATCTTTTGCTCTTCAGTGATGTCTCTGATAGTGCGATTCTACTATTTTTGTTCTGTTTCAGATGGGGTTACTATTATTTTTGGGATATCTTGGTTTTGTGATTAGTTTTCATTTCCGTTTGGTTGGCAAGGAGGCCCCTGCTTTCTATAAACAGAAAAAATTGACGTGAGACTTCTTGTGGCTTGATTTTAATTGTTGCCAAGCACGAACATGTTTTTTTTTTTTTTCTCTCATAACTGGGGTTATTTTGAAGGCAGAGATAGCTTTCCTACTCCAGTTATTTGGGTTTGGACACTGGTTCACAAACATATTTGTTTTTAGGAGCTTTGTTTACTTTCTGAAATACCATGTTTTGTAGTTAAAACCGATCTCTATCGGAGATGATATACTGGATCTAGTAGTTATTGGTTGTGGTCCGGCTGGTCTTGCTTTGGCTGCGGAGTCTGCCATGTTAGGGATAAAAGTTGGACTTATTGGTCCAGATCTTCCTTTTACAAATAATTATGGCGTGTGGGAGGATGAATTTAAAGGTATTATTCCTGCTCCTTCATTATGCTGATATTGTTTTTGTATCTTTGTTGGGTTTTAATGCCTTCTGGGCATTGGGTAACAAAGTTATACATCAACCAAAAGATTGTGGGGGATTTTTATGTGTTTACATACTCTTGTCATTATGGTTGTTATCTTCCTGTTTTTAGAAAGCAGATTGTAATTCTGAATTTTTTTGCTTTCGTAGCATTGATATAGTGTGATAGGGCTTGTTGTTGTTATGGTATAAACATATCATGTACCTATCAAAGTTTATTCAGAAGTATTTCTGTATGCTGTTTTCTGATGAACCAGTGAATTCTAAGTTTTCTTGATAATTTCCGATTTGAGCATGATGCCCTGAAATATATATATATATATATATATGCACATTTTTTGACAAGAGAATGAATTCACTTCCACTCCCGTATAGATGAACATGCTTAATTATGATTTTAGGTCTTGGACTTGAAGGTTGTATTGAGCATGTTTGGCGGGATACTATTGTATATCTTGATGATAAGGACCCCATTTTGATTGGACGTGCATATGGCCGTGTCAGTCGGCATCTGCTTCATGAAGAGTTATTGAAAAGGTAAGAGTAAGACTGTTTAAAATACATTACTTTTATTTTATATAATAATATAACTTTCTATAAACAATTATTTAATTTAGTTTTGTTATATTTAAGATTATGATTCATATTAATTTTCCCTAGGTGTGTCGAGTCAGGTGTCTCGTATCTTAGCTCTAGAGTAGAAAGGATTGTTGAAGCTAGCAATGGTTGTAGTAATGTTGTCTGTGAAGAGGATATTATAGTGCCTTGCAGGTATAGTACATTTTTTTACTTTTATATTTTGTATCCATTCAGTGATGAAAATTGCCCATTACTTATCATATATTGAAGCTTCTGACATGTTTTTATAGGCTTGTTACTGTTGCATCAGGAGCAGCTTCAGGGAAATTGTTGCAGTATGAGGTTGGGGGTCCAAAAGTGTCTGTCCAAACAGCTTATGGTGTGGAGGTTGAGGTTGGAGTCTAGGTCTATGGTTCAAGACTTTCAAATTTGGTTGATGATTTTATCATTAAAAAAGTTCTATCATTTTGAAATTAATCAAGTGTGGCCTTTCTCTGTTTTCTCTAAGCTCTATTTTCCCCCGTCCTGTTTCTTTGTATTAGAGTACTTGTATGATTGACTCTCGTGGTTTCTCTGGTTAAAAAATTGAGCCACTGCACTGTCTAAGGGTAGCAGTCTCGTGAAAGCTGCAAATCTTGTTACTGTTTATACTTTACATTTTTTAAAACAACAGAGTTCTCAATATTCAAAACCTGCTAGTTCTTTATGCTGCTTTGGAGTTGGCCATTAAATAGTATATGACAATTTGTTGGTATAGGTGAATGGTTTTCCTTTTTTCTTTTAAAGTGTCCTGTTCCAAAATCATGAAGTAAAAAACATGATAACTGATGGTGATGACAGTTTCTTGGCTATGCTTTTAGGTGGAAAACAATCCTTATGATCCAAACTTGATGGTTTTCATGGATTACAGAGATTATATGAAGCAAAATGTTCCATGTCTAGAAGAAAACTATCCAACATTTCTTTACGTAATGCCTATGTCTCCTACAAGACTGTTCTTTGAGGTCTGCTCAATCTTCTTCAGCATGGTGGTTTACCTTTGGCGTGACTGTTACAATTCTATATCAATTTATGTAAAAATGTCAAACGCAGGAAACCTGCTTGGCCTCAAAAGAAGCCATTCCTTTCGAGTTGTTGAAGAAAAAGCTCTTGTTGCGATTAAATACCATGGGGATCAGAATCACAAAAGTTTATGAAGAGGTAATGACATTAGCAATATTAAGATTGATGGTTAATGAGTGCCAATTCATTTTTATGTACTAGATGTCAAATAAGGGCTCTGTGCCTTATCCCATATGATAGATTACTGATGTGCACATTTATATCATTATTTCACTATTCGAAATACCGATCTTGCATTCCTTGCTCCTACTAGCATTTGATTGGTGGTATTTGTGGCACCTACAAGTAATCAGGGTTTGTTTGTTTAAGTTTCAAATAAAAAATGATTTAATTAAGCTAAACATAAATCACTTGGATTAGCTCAGAAAATATGTTTTCATTTTATTTTAGTGAGCTACTTGGATTTGCTATTTTAAGTTGGTGGTTATTTTAAAAATTTGTCATCAAAATAAGATGAAAACATAATTTTTTTAGCTAACCCAAGTGATTGTTGCTTCTTGTTTAGTTTGTCAATCATTTAAGTTAAACAAACAGGCCTTTATGCCTCTTTAGTTAAATTACTTGATTTTTCTCTATGGTAAGGTTTGTGCCGTGACGGATAGCAGCAGTGGAACTGTAAGTTTTCCAGTCTCGGGTACTGTTGTAACCGGTCTAGCGTATCATTTGCTGCATTGATAACTGTTGCTTTGCATCTTCAATTTCCATCTGCCCTTAGATGATGATGAGTTATTGGGTTAAGGTGCAAAAATACACATCTAATGTTTTCTAAATTGCGTTTAACACCAATTGTTTTTTTTTGTGTGCAAAAGTATACATGTAGTTATAAAAGTAGAGCAAAAATGTATATTATAGTTAAATTTAACTATAAAAGCCTAGGTGGCAGTGGATAAAAATAGAAAATAAAAAAAAAATCAACATCTACCCACATATATTAATTTATTATTTTAAAGAAATAAAAAAAGTGTTTAACTTACTTGAGGCTGGACATAGAAAACTGTTACATTAGAGTAATTCATAGATAATAAATGAATATCGGTGGGTAAATGTGGATTGTTTTTGTTTTTTATTTTTATCCATTGTCACCTGGGCTAAAACCTTAGCTGAGTCATCATTTACATAAGCTTTAAAAATAAAAAAAGTCAAACTTAACGGTTAATGTGCGTTTTTGCTTCACTTTTGTAACCATATGTATACTTTTGCACACAAAAAAAGCATTTGGTGCTGGATGCACTTTAAAAAATATCACGAGTATTTTTACACCTTAACCCATAATTATATGCTAAAGACAAGTTTTATTGATCGATCTAGCTTCAAGTTAATTGTTTTTTCTGTGGTATTTTTTTCCAATTAGAAGTTTATAAATGAACTCTGACTGTATCTGAATCTTAACTGAGTACCGTGTGTGTGTGTATTTCTATGCAGGAGTGGTCGTATATCCCAGTTGGCGGATCTTTGCCAAATACAGAGCAAAAGAACCTTGCATTTGGTGCTGCCGCCAGCATGGTTCATCCTGCTACAGGCATGTCATGGTCTTATATTTATTTCACGATTACGTTACATCAATCTTATATTCTTCATTTTATTTAACAGGATACTCAGTAGTCAGATCTTTGTCAGAGGCTCCAAAATATGCTTCAGTAATTGCTAATATCTTGAGAGGGGGTCATTCATGGGGCATTCTTACCCATGAAAGAAGTCACAAGAATCTATCCTCACAAGGTAATCAAGTATTTTTCTCTTAATTTGATATAGGGTATATTCCAATATGTGAGAGCAAACTTAGCTTGAAAGTGATTTTCCACTTATATATGCTTTTATGTTCTTGTATTATTTTCAGCTTGGGATGCACTTTGGCCGCTAGAAAGGAAACGGCAGAGATCATTCTTCCTCTTCGGATTGGCTCTAATTCTGGAGCTGGACATTGAGGGCATTAGAACATTCTTTCACACTTTCTTCAGCCTACCTGATTGGTATGATCTATTTTCTTTCATTTGTGATTGACATCTTATAATTTGGCTTGGATAGAAAATTAAACGCATGCGAAGGGCTTAGCAAAAGCCTTTACTATATCTGTAGTTTTAGCTAGGCAAATTTGGTCTCATCCCATAAAATCATCAAGAGTTGTCTTGACATCAATACATGAAAGCTGAAAGAAAGTCATGTCTTCAACAAATCTTTGTTATTTGTAATTCTGGGTAGCTCCAAAGATGAATATGACAAATAGAAGGATGGGTATGATTTAAAATAACTGCACAGTGCCATGTCAATATATCTGGATCCATGTCTATTAAACTTGTCTTTGAAGCCTCCAGTGCTTAGGTCAGAACTATCATGCAAAACAGGCTTCTAGATGCATCTGACATTAAATGTGATCCTCTGCAACTTCCTTGATACCCTTCTGTGCTGTTGTTGCAGTAGAAAGATGAATCAACTGGTAAAATGTGTTTTTCTTTTACAGGATGTGGAAAGGATTTCTGGGTTCAACTCTGTCTTCAGCAGATCTAGTATTGTTTGCATTCTACATGTTCATTATAGCACCAAATAACTTGAGAATGTTACTCGTCCGACACCTACTCTCAGATCCCACTGGGGCAACCATGATAAGGACCTACTTAACCTTATAGGATCTATGTATCTCCCTTCTCCTTCTCTTTCGTTATTATCTCCCTTTATCTGGAGATTAGATTACCACCGGGAACTTGATTATAGATCAGTAGGCACTTGAGTAGATATCTCTATAATCTTAAGTTCAACATACTTTCTGTATTGAGCAGCTTATGTGCATCCAATTGGTACTTTTGTTGCAACCATTTTGATGATTGTCTGAATCTTATCAATGGTTCCTTACAGAGTATGGAGTGGTGAGTACAGTAAAATCAGTATAGAAATAAACTGATGTTATCATGAATTTCGGTTGGGTAGAATTTTGGGATTTATACATTCAAATTTTTAGAGCATAGACTTAGTGCTCATTTGGAATAACTTATTTGAGAGTAATAAAATTTTATTTGTGGAACACGAAATAAGTATGTGAGAGGGGTTTTTTTCATATTTTGTGCATAAAATATTATTTACTCTAAATAAGTTATAACAAACAAGCCATAAATTCAACAAACTTTCTCTTTGTTTTAAAAACATACTTCCTTTGGCCTGGTAAGGTTTTGAGGCCCTAGGTAGTAAATAAAGGGCAAAAATACTGTAGTTAACTCTTTTTTCTTCCAATCTAACCCGTCCTTAAATGCAACAAATTGGCAATACTTTTAGTTCTAAGATAATACTTTATCGTGATTATTAATGAAAGGAAAAATTAGAAAGTCATATATTTCTAGAAATTCAAAGATATCAGCTATCAATCTTTAATAAGCATGACATTATTTAACTTTACCCTGTACTTTAGGATTATATGATGTATATCGATTTCTCCCAAAATTAGAAGGTAAATTACACAAGATTTCCTTCTATATTTAAAGATGACTGCGACATTCTTATTTTTATTTTTGAATCAAATGATCGAAGTCCATTAAAACAAAAGGTTACCAAAATACAAGATAAGGTTAGTGGCCCCATCCATTTATATAATATGGAGAGCACAAGCCAGTAAAGTGAAGCAGTTACGAGTTGAAGTGAGGGGAGGGAAGGGAAAAACAATAAAAGAACAGCCCAACCAAAAGCTCCTTAATTGAAGGACCAGCCAAAGCAAGCACTGGATAGGTTCAGGAGAACAAAACCCACTTCAAAGTCACAAGATGCACATGCATGAGGTATAAAAAGTAAGCTGACTATTGACCAGAAGAGGCAGGAAGATGCGCCGTAAAGCAACACGGAGAAGGGAAAGGACAACCCCAGCCCGTACATGAGGTGTTTGAAAAGTAAGGCCCAAAGTGGCGGCGCACTGCATGCTGTGAAACTGAAGTGAAAGATTGAGAGGGAAGGGCATACTCCGAGGTAAAGAAGACATCACCAGTCCTGATGCATAAACGAGCATAACCCTCAGAATATTAATGCCAGTAAAGTAAAAAACAGGCAAAATGGAAATCATCAAAGGGGTAGAAGCGTCGATGTTCCATTGGACATGCAGGAGGAAAAGAGCGATATGATGGTCGAAAGAAAAGGAAGAGGAAGAGGAAAAGGAAAAGGAAGGGAGATGGAAAAAGGCATGCAACTGACTGTAAATAAAAGAACAGAGACAATGAAGGATAAATTGACAGCAATGGAATTGGGGTGAACGATTTAGCAAAGGACTGAGACTGAGAGAGAAGTGACTGTGGAGAGACAGACAGATGCGGGAATGAGGAAAATGACAACTAAGAGATGAAGAGGAAGAGGAAGAGGAAGAGGAAGTAAGCTGGCAATAAACAGAGGAAAAATAGAGTAAGGTAAAGAAGTTGAAGGTGACAGTCTAGTTGAAGGTGACAGTCTAGAGTAAGGTAAGGACGTTTGGAACTAGGAAACTGAGAGAGAGGAGTTAACTAAAGGACGTTTACTGGGCGGGCAAAAGAGAAGAGAAGATGAATTTTGCTTCAAGCCCGGCCTGCAATTGAAACGTAATGGGCCTTAGGGGGAAGGCAAGGTCCAATTACCATGAGAACAAAGCTCAACCCACACCTGCTGTGGGTCAGGGTTGGCATTCTTCCAGCCAACCTGCATTTCTATCTCTAACTAAAGCCTGCACAAAAGAAAACCAGACAGACAACAACCCAAAGACCAAGAACAAAAGGAAGTAGAAAATGAACAGGGAGAAGAGTCGTGGATGAGAAGACTCTCTTCCTCCTCGTAAATTCCCCTAGGAATCCTATTTTTGTTTCTACCAAAACCAAAATACCCTTCGTCAAGAATTATTTATACTTGTATTTCCAAAAACAGAGAGAGAGTTCTCGTCTAGTCATTGCAATCAACTCCGGACTTCTGGGCCTCCTCCTCCTAGGCCTGCAACTATCCAACGTGACTACGTGAGCAAATCTGAGGGCCCGTTTGGCTGTGACTTATGAAAAGTAACTTATGTGGTTTTTGATAAGTAACTTATTAGAAGTCAATTGTGTTTGGATTGAAGGTAAAAAAAGTGACTTTTAGGGAGTAGAAGAAGTTACTTGTGTTTGGATTGAGAGTAAAAAAAGTGATTTATAAGAGAGAGAGAAAGTAAAAGCCAATGGAGAAATCACTTTTTTTGACGTATAAAAAAAAGCTTATTTTCTTCAGAAGCTTATTTTCTTCAGAAACCCATGACAAACAGTCTCATTCCATAAGCTACTTATCAAAAGCTCCTTTTGTCACTACAGACAAAAAAAGCCCCCCACCGCCCTCTCCAAACAGGCCCTCAATTGCTTCATGGCCAATTTGTGGCTTAGGAAAACAACATTATAAATTATGAATTAAGAAAAAAATTGAGTCTATTTTCAAAATCCACTTCTCAAGAGCCTCAGTCTCATCTTTAAGCTGTATGTTGGTTATTGTTGTTGCAGATTGTAGGCCTATGTCAATCGCTCAATGATGTTTTGGACAGCATGGCCAAGAAGGGCTTTCCAGTTCCTGTTTAAGGGGGTTCATAGATACTTTCTTGTTTATTCATTCTTCGAAAAGCCTCTGATTTTTTGGTTACCGGAATTTATTTTTGTGAAATTGACTATATCAAACTTTGATAACATTAATTTTCTCATATATTAGATGGCTGATTGAGCATTAACCGAGCTTGCCCCTGAGGCTTTATTTAGTTTACTGCATGCATTGTGTAATGGGTTTGTGAGACTTTCTGCGGCATTTTCATTGTGCTCCTTCTTCATTCATTTATATATTTGGGTTTAGTCTAAGTTTTGATATAATAATTATTGATAAAATAATATAATATACTATTAGAGAATTTGTGAAATTTACTAAATATGGGCAGAACTAGCCAGACTGTCCGGTGGTTTAGCATTGAGGTTGCAAAGTCCTGGTACCTTCATGATGATGATTGAATCTTTGAATTTCATTTTTGAATGAACAATATCAATTATAAAAAAAAGTAGGTGTAAAATATATATAGAATTCATACCAAGTTAATCAATGTTTTGGGACATGAAACATGGTGGCGCCTTCTGTGTGGATGTGTCTTTTCTTTCTACTTTTTAATATAGTATGTTTGAATATTTCGTGAAAAAAAAAAAAGCCATGTAAAGCTTCTATTACTCACCTCAATCTAAGATAGTGGTAAAAATATCGTTAACCCATGTGAGCATTAAATTAATATAACTAGCGCCCTCACCTGATTCCTATATATCTGAATTACCCTAATTATATGTTACTTCCTCCTGCCATAACAATGTTTCACATGATTATTCAATTATGGGTGTGTTTGAAATAAGGTGGGAAAATTGATTTATTTGTAATTGTACTTTTATAAAAGGAAGATTGAGTAATCTAATTTGTGTTTATAATTATAAGTTACTTATGTAAAAGTGAAATTTGTTTTATTAAAATGTTCAAAAGTGACTTTGATGGTAAATGACTAAAAAAGATAAAAATCTTATTATATAAATTAAATACACACATGCATATATATATATATATATATATATAATGTGATATTTAAAAATTTTAAAAAAATAAAAATTAAATTTTCAGAAAAGTAAAAAAAAACAAGAAGCTAAAAAAATTAACTAGATCTTATAATTAAGACCAGAGAGATTATATATTACATGTAAATATATTATGATGTTTATATTACCTCTGGTTCTACCGTTTGTCCTTTTTTAGAGAAGTTAAGAAAGTAAAATAACTTACTTGTATTTTATCATATTATATATTAATCCATAAGTCAAATAAAATAGTTTTAAAAAATAATAAATTTTAATATTTTAAAGTAATATAATTAGTTTCATTAGGATTCTTTAAAAAGCCAATAAATCTTATAATTAAGATGGGAAAGAGAAAAATGGGTTGGTTTTTGTTTAAATGACATTTATTGCATTTGACCATTATTATTATTATTATTATTATTTTTACTTGTCACCCACCCAATCGGTGAAAGAAGCATTTAAAAGTTGCGTCTGAAAAAATCCAACGATTGTCCATAAAGTCATATTGTTTTAATCGGTGTCCCAAACATGACAAATTTTTTTGTTTTTTTAAACTTTTGGCAACATAGATTTGGGAGGAAATGAATCATCCTCCCAACACACAGCCTACATAAGCAACAATGCGTACTTGAGCTTCTTTTTTTCCCTCCTATTTTTATCCCTATTAATGAAAAATTTCTCTCATATCTTTTCTTACTCATTGTCTTTCTTTATATTAGAAAAGAATTGTATCTATCTAATTATTTCCTTTAACTAATTTTAAGATTTTGACTAACCTTTTGATTTAAATTATATAGTTTGTTGTTGCTTGTATATGAGAATATAAGACTATTTACAATATTTTGAGAAAAAAATATATATTTAACCTTATACATTTAAAATAGGAAAAAAAATATCCACATGCTTCAAGTAGGAAAACTAAATTCTAAGATGACAAATTTATATTTACATGGGACCTACATATTTTTATCCGTGTAAACATTATTAGATTAAGTTTTAATAGTAGCTTTTTATTCTTTTATTATAATAAATTTTTATATATTATTAAATCTCAACCATTTAAACTTAATTAATGATATATATACATCAAATAGAGAAGACTCCAAAATTTACCACTTAAGCCTTAAGTCAAACTATTAGTTAAGCTACACCATTATAAGTTATGCTAAAATTAGCAAACAAATTAAATTTCATTAGATCACTTTAGTTAATTTATGCATAATTTTTCCTTTAAAATGTTTTAAATTTAGTGAATAAAAAATTAAATGTATTAATAACAGGAGTGACATAAATTTGAACAGAAATAGAACAATTGAGTATATTGGCATCAGAAACAGATTTGAATTTCTTAAAAAAAAAAGAAAATTAATACAAGAGATGGCTCAAAATTCCATAACCAAGGCCTAAGCCAAGAAACTCCCCTAAAAATAAATCCAACCTACCCATCTCATAGATTTCATTTGAATCTAGTACAACATATATATATATATATATATATATCCAGACCTTGAACAAGCAAAATATGAACCTATATTGGTGGGGTATGATGATAAGGATTTCATATTCGAGTTACAGGGTTGAAATAATTCATGACGAATCGAAGCGATCAATAGCAAAATTTGTGAGGTCAAAAATTCACTGGACATTTGTGAATTCAAAGTGCCAGCACCCAAAAGAATAACAGTATGTCGCAATCATTCCTGGGCACCTGAAGAGCACAAATATCGCAGCTTGTATTCATTGGAGGCACATGTATCAGCCAGATCTTCATGTAGGCTAGTTATTGCTTTTTGGAGAGATTTTAACGATGGAAGCAGTTCTCTACAGTTCTGCTGTATATGATACCCATGAGCTTTGCAAAGATCCTGCAGACCAGAAAAACTCAATATTTAAAATCATTTGGAGAAAATGGTGAATGTAGGATGTAGGATATTAGACTTAGTTATATCTAAAGACTCATCGTTAACACAAGGCGCAAGAGAGGGAAGAATTCTTTTTCACACAAATAGAATGGTGTAATTCTATGATGCTCTCGATTTAGACATAATAGAATTTGAGATAAATTACACTATTTATGACTTAGAGATAGTAATATGACTTGCAATAGGCTTTATACAGTATACTGTTTTTCTTTAAAAAATCGTATTATGATGCAAATCTACTTGCGAAGTATTCCACCATCAAGTATCTGCAAATCTAATTTAATTTTCTGTGGATATTAAGCTAGTAGATAAATACCTGAGACCATTTGAGTATAAACTCCAAATGTGGGCAGTTTTCTAGAAGATCCGCAAGTGCGTCAATCAATCTCTGCAGATATGTATGAGGGATTGATGAAGCAACTGCTGGAATATCTGCTGGACTGACAGCATAAATGCATTTTTTAATTATAGAGTCCTCATTCAACCGAAGGCTAAGGATCAAAGCTCTAGTATGTTGGTTTTCCATTAGAGCACCATCGATAGCCTGTGGATAAATGTGAGCTTAAGTTACTAATGAACATCAAAAGAGGAATTGTTGCTGCAGGTGAGAACAGTATATGGTAGTTTAAGATCATAACAACATAATATGTTCAAATTATGTCCATTGTAATAAAACTATTTTCAAGAACAGAACTGCTTCTATAAAGACATTACAAAACTTTTTAATGGGACCATGTTGCCTCGCGTGTGTCAGTATGTCAGTGTCATGTTATATAGGAAACAGTTGATCCATACTCAAAGGAGAGTGTGTCATCAGTGTTTTCAACAAATTTTAAAAAATTATTTTGCACGGAACATATTATCCACAGCAATCTCATTTCAGTGAAATAAAAAAGGCATCAAGTCTCTAAACTTGGTATTAGTGAAAAATTGTAATGTTTGAAGGATTACCTCTGGTGTAACATCTGTGTCAAGGTCAGTTGGATCGAAGATGAAAGATTCATCAATTGAATAAACTAGAACTCCCTCAGTAGTTGCAGCTGCGAATGTCCGACCAGTAGGTGCAATTTTTAGGCATTTTGTTCGAGCAATAGGCCTTCCACGGTTAGGCAAGGAACCTGGTAAATCATCTATTTTCCCACGAGTTTGTACATCAACACCTTCTTCAACATCACTGTTCTCGTCATCAATCAAATCCAGTGGGCCAAATTCTGTCATATTCTTTGAATTTAACTTATCAAGAACTCCATCTAATGAGAGGTTGAGAGTTATCTGAAATCGCCGGAGCAGTACCTGAGCAAGAAAAGATTCTGATCAATGAACAGAACTGTTGAACACAATGCGTAAACAAAGACCAAAATGTCGACAGCCCAGAGTTAATAATACATGGGGACAAACAGACAGAGTGCTAAACAAGGGATGCAGACAACAAAATCACATCATTAGCCAACATGCACAGGGCCAGGATAGTAAAGAAAGTTTGACAGTAACATGTTTTTTCAGAGATAATACGTTAATCAAGCAGTGTAAACTGTGATACTATACATACACTAATCCATTTCCTTACCCTCACAAATGGAGAGGCTGTTTCCAAGATTTGAACTTGTGACCTCCAAATCATATGACAAGAATCTTACCATGGTCCCAAGGCTCACCCTTTGATTAAAATTCATTATAATAAAAAGAATTTCTTTTTCATGTTATCATGATTTTTACGACAGTCACAAATTATGTAACAGCTCAAATATATTCAATTTTCATCACATCTTAGAAGTGAATACTAAGAAATTATGGAGTAGAGAACACAAGAACATTGTTCAACTAAAGGAGTATATTCTAGAAATAACATACCACTTTGGTCCTTTGTATAAGTCCAGTCTACCTAATTCTCACATACCAAAAAAACTTAGTTAACTCATTAAATATGTCCTAAATTCATACATTTTTCCCAATTTTACCCTCATTTATGAATGGTATTCTCAAGCCCCTCTCTCATATTTCTCTTTTTCCAACACGAGTTAACTATTTTGTCATTACAAATGGAGGCAAACTTGTAACACTGTCATTAATTACTCTTTAGGCGGACTTATAATAATGACAATTTTTTTTTTTTTGAACTGGATATAAAGGATTCAATTAAAGCTACATGTTGCAACTTTTAAGATGAAATCCAAGATAATGGATTAATGGGTGATAGAATCATGCAAAGCCAACCTGATCAGCGACATCATACATGCAGATATATCTACTGCTTCCCCCAGCTAAAATGTAGCCTCCATCAGCAGAATAACATAAGGTTGAGAAGTAATTCCTTGAGGTTGAGTTAGCCCATGATCTTCGGTCAGTCATAAGACGCCCTCCAGCAATATCTCTGCGGCCTTCTATGGTGAACATTAGCACACCATCTACAGGATCCCAAAAATGAATTTGCCCATCCATTGTGCTACTAGCTAACTGCCTTCCATCTGGACGATAAACTACTGTGAGAACATCATGTGTGTGAGGGAATGTTTCAACAGCTCCTTTTCCATCAAAGACATCCCACAACCGCACAGTTTTGTCCCATGATGACGAAGCAAGGACAGCCTACATTTAGAAAGCAAAAAACTTTGTTCAACTTTTTAAGATTTGTAGAAAACCACAAAATGACCAAAATACAAACTTTAAAACCCTCATTATATCATGGCTTGAAGAAAAACATTCCCATATGACAATAATGTCCATGTAAGAAAATAAATATTTTATTTTATAAAACCCGAAAAGGATGACCATGCTAATAGGAAACTAATCGCAAACTAGTGTGGGTCAAGTGCATTGCACAAAGTTTAAGAAATGAGCTAAATGGTTTATAGCTATGAATCTTAGAGCTTGTATGTTATACAGATGAATTACTTATGTAATAGCTACTGTAGCAACTCAAAGTTATAACCAGCTAAAAATACAAGATATTAATTATCCTGACAAATGGTGGGGAAAGATGGCTAAACTCACATTTGAAGGAGAAAACATCAATCCATGAACAGGACCTTCATGACCACTAAGCACATCCAACAAACGGCCGGTTCTCATTGACCATACAAAAATCTGTTAACATATCATGCAACAAAAATATGGTCAAACAGGAGGGAAAAGTAATATTGTCATCATCCACCCAAATTATGTGAAAATAATACCTCAAAGGAATCTACAGTTCCAGCACATATCACTTCACCACTTTGATCTGCTGACAGAGAAACAAACTGTCTGGCAGAAGGAGTAACAAACGTCTTGAAATTTCGATACCGGATCAAATCCCATGCACGAACAGTCCCATCCAGAGATGCACTAAGCAGGCATTGGTTATTGGCCATAAAATGCAGAGCGGTAATGGCATTAGTGTGCTGAGAAAATGTGACAAAGGAGAAGCCAGAGGAAACATTCCACACCTGTAATGAAGAGGTACTATATTTAATCTAATAAAAATTTTAAACACTTCAATTGATGGCAAATTTGCCTAGTAATAAAGATGCAACCACCACACAAGGAAAAGTTTTCAAATCACCATAGCATCAGTAATATTTATTTACCTTCACTTTATTATCATCCGCTCCAGTAGCAAGGAGTTGTGAATCTGGAGAATAAGCAAGACAGTTCACATCAAAGTAGTGACCCTGCTGCTTCAATATATAGCTCTCTGATCGCCACTCCCACACAAGCAGTTGGCCCAGTTTTGCACAGCCAAAGGTCAACCAATTTCCAAGCTCATTAAACACAGCTGTGGTAATCTTCTCTCTTGATATTGACATAAGATGAATGCATACAAAATCAGGCATCTGATACAAGCCAAAAACACCATTTGAGAAACCCACAACAACCATGTCTAACTCTCTATGATAATCACATGCCGTTAGCCTTGCTGGTGCCTGCATAAAACAATCCTTCCTCAAGAATTCCCACTTCCCTCTGCACAAGTACTCATCTTCTTCAAGCATATCAGCATCCTTCTTGCCATCATGCTTTCTCTTTTTAACATTAACATCATCGTTGACCTCAATATTTCCTTCAACATCCCTTTCGGGTGTAGTAGGCGAGGGTGGCTCAGAATTGTCGTCACTCTTAAATGTCCAGCTAAAAATATACGAATCCCTTGTAACCGTGTAAGCTTTACAAACTCTATTAGATTTCTTTTCGACGCCAAAGAAAGCACCGATAACAGAATCTCTATGGCGTAAGAACTTGAAAGGCTCGTACTTAACACCACCACTCATCTTTTTCAGGCATAACAGTCTCGCAGTCAAATCCTTAGACCCAACAATCAAGTAATTCGAGTCAGGACTCCAATCCAATGACACGATTTTATCGTCGAAGCAGGCAAAAGTTCGAACCAACTCAAAAGGGAAATACTCCTTTCTAAAAGCAGGAGAGCGCCAAATTTGGACCAACTTGCCCGCTCCAACAGCAACAAAGGAACCATCTGGGCTGAATTTGACAACATGGACGGGCTTCTTAAAGGTGATACGATGGAGCACTACTTGGCGGCGAAGGTTGATGAAGTGACAGCGGCTCTTCTCGTCGACGGTGAGCAAGAAAGTGCCATCCGGCGATACGGCTATTCGGGAGATATTTGATGATGATTGTGTAGGTAGTGTTTTAGTTTGAGATTTGACAAGGTCCGTGACAGAAACTCGGTTACCGATAGGTGAAATCAGCAACGTGTTATTAGCGATTACAGTATTGCCGCCTCGATAAGGAGCTCCAAGCAGGTTGTGAAACCTGAAGTTCATTGCTTGAGCAAGAGCAGCCGAGAGAAACCTCAAATGTGAAAACTCAAGTGGAAGAAGCACGGTGGTTTCGGGAGGTTTAGGGTTTATGGACGCGGAGGCCTGAAGACTGAAGCTGCAGAGTACCCCAGCCACCAAAACGCCCTTCTATTTTTATTTTTTTTTTTGGACTTTTTAATTCGTAGTATTAGTGCATTACCCGCCGAAACAATTGTTGAACGGGGATGGGTTGAGAAAGTTTTTCACTTTTTGTCCTCTTATGACTCGTGAGTCATAACTCGCGAACTCATCAGTGTTCAATATTACATGGAGATTTTGATGGTCACCATGCAATTTTTTAACTACTGATACAACTTCAAACCGCCGGGGAATTAGATAATATTTTCTAGACTGTTTATTAATTAATGGGGTATTAATAAGCATTAAATATATAAAAAACTTTAGAACGTAAATTATTCTTAGACAAGTTGCTCAACCAACTGCAATCTTAGACCTCAATATTTATAAAAATGCCACTGGTCATAATTTAATAGTTTATAAATCGTCTCCGCCAATAGAAGCATAGATGAGACAGTCTTAAAAGCTTTTTTAAAGTATTATAAATATACCAACAAGCAAACAAATAAATAACAAAATCTGTATTGTATTTAGACAGATTATGAAAAGTGAGGGAAATAGTAGTAGCACTCTTATGGCAAACTTGTACGAGGGCACCTAAGAGAAAAGTGACAGACGGCACGTCAACGAGGTTTTCTATTTTGCTCCCTATCAAATGTGTCATGGGCTCAAATTCAGAAATAGAAGAACAGGAAGAGAGTGGATTACAGGCCCAGGGGCCAAGCAAGATGTAGCCAACGTATCCATGGAAGTTGCGAGAAATGAGTGAAGAAGCGGCTATCTTTGAGAGAGGGTTGTGATGATTCGGATCTTTTTATCTCTCCCTTTCTCTCTCTTTGAGGATTTATTTGTGCGTGCTATCTTCGTGCTATTTCCTTTACAGTGCTTTCGGTTATGTAATTTGCTGATGTGACTGACATTGTGTTCAGATCTTGATGATTATAGAAATGATATACGATATGGTTTTGCAGCATTTATAGTCTTATGTTATTTTAATTTTACTTTGAGCTATAACCATCACATTTTGGTGCTTTCATTGACTTCAATTTCCTTGACAGCAGATAATACTCATATTAAAGAATTACAGGTAGGGATGATTATGGACTAGATTGGACCGAGTTGGACATCAACTTGAGGTTTAATCCAAAAAAAAACTTCGGATACTACAGCGTAGTCATTGGTCTAGTCTAGTCCAGTACTAACCTAAGGTCAAGTTGAACCAGACCGAGTCTAGTTAACTGTCTAAACTCGTCCAAGTGGTTCAATTTAGACAATCTAAGACCTAAATTTTGATTTTTTTTTTCTTATTAGAAAAATATTTAAACCTCATCATCACAAATATGATAATAAAATACCTAAAATTATATAAAGAGGATCATAAAAAATGAATGAAATTATAAATCTATTAAAAATATCTAATAACATTCAATAAAAAAATAAAAAGTAACAACTAAATTTATTTTTTTAAAAAAAATATTGACTTGGACTAAACTAGACCCGTCTAAGTGGTCTAGTCCAAGGGTGCAAAACTCAATCCAACCCGACTAGTTAGTCTAGTCCAAAGAGAGGAAGAGAATTAAATTGCTTTATATGATCAAGAAGCA
>JBAGKO010000008.1:23641432-23663022 GCA_037177275.1 Acacia concinna
AGAGGACACTAGAAGTAAAGTATGAGCATTACTTATAGCATGACATGCATTGTATTACGTGGTTTCTGGTTATGATTCTGCTACTGAGGTTTCTCAAGAAACATTTCCCTCTCCACAATGCAGGTGAAAGAACAAAAAGAGGTAGGACAGGATAATGGACTTAGAGATAGAAATTTATATTTCCTGTTTCATGGCATGTATATATGTATAGTATGAACAATGTATCCCATGAATTTTGGTTTTATGCCTCTGTTAATGAGAAAAATTGTTTCTCTTTTCTTTTTATGTCAAAAGTTTTAATTTTTCCATTTCGACATACGGACACATCAGTAGTTCCAAGGGCCACTGTAAGGTAAGGCAAGGAAGTAAAAGTGAGGTGTTACATCATGCGATTACACGTGGCACCTGTAAATGGCCCACATGTTATGGTTGACTGATGACCTCATCTTCAACCTCCAGTTGGGTCACCTTGACCCTGTTGGAGCTTCAACTTTGGAAGGTTATATTTTCCTCATTTTAGCTCAGTTTTTCATGTTCTTGGCTTGTTGGAATCGTTGTAGAACAAACTACAACTCCATGGCCTTATTGTTTACTAATAGGATAATTTTCTGGGTGAAAAAATAGAGTGAACAGATGGTGACAGTAATTTGACTCGCTACTTTCTCTCATTCGTTTCTCTCTCATCCGATCTCTATTTGACACATTCTAGGTGTCATTGGAATCTTCTATTTAAGATCTACACATCCATGGACTTATTTTGAACAAAGTGATTTAATTTCGAAAACCCAATTTTTGCCGACGTTTATGGTACTCCGTAACATTATTTGGATGTGTTCTCTCTAATTTTTATGAGCTTGCTCAATCATAAAGGGTTTAAGTTGTTTATTTTTTTATCATTCATATATTCAAAAATTTAAATTTCGATCCCTTAAAGAGGAGACAGAGAAGAAGAAGAAGAAGAAGAAGAAGAAAAAGCAATATGTATATATATGTATATATTAAGAGCTTTAACCTCAAGAAAAACAACATTAAATATCCACATGCAAATAACAAATATGCATATCAAAAGTTTCAAGTGAACAAAAACTAAAGAGGATGTAAAACTTGAGATAAATTCAGAGGGAGAAAAATAACACATGTAATTCATGACATAATTCATTCCTTTAAATCAAATACATTTATTTTCTTAAAAAAAAATGCTAACTTTCTAATCAGATAGCCAAAAAAAAAGTAGTGGAAATAATAATCATGCTTATACATAAAGCATAAATATTAAGTGGCTAATAATCAAGCCAAAAATTCACACATATAATAATAGCATTGTGGAAATATATGGTGGAGATATAAATAAAAAAATTATATCACATGCTTATTCTCAAACAATAAATTATAGCTTTAAGATCAAGTGGCTATGATATCAATGTTAGAAATAATCTAAGGAAAGAGAGGCAATAGATGCGTAACGGGGTTGGGTTAAATCTAAGAAGATAGCTCACGCATCGGTTAAGACTATTAGAACCTAACCAAAGTTTGCACATAGCAATGCACCAAGATACAAAGAAATTATAGAAGAAAAAGAAGCAAGAGCACAAGAGACCTCAATTGCTCTGAGATTGATTTTTTGCTTGGTAGAAGGCTCTGAGATCCTTAACTTACACTTCAAGCTGTAATCACTAGCAATAAATGTTGAGTGATTTTCCAATCTCTTTTTACTTATCCACCAAGTTGTAATCACTAAGTGGTTTACCAATATCTTCTCACTTACATTTCAAATTGTTTACTAATAAGGATAAATCCTTCTATACATATACGTGTGTTAACTTTTCCTGATTTAGTTGCAATTTATTTTAAGAAATAATTGTATGTCAAGTCTCTTCTTTTATTCATTAGTATTTTATTTTAAAGCAATCGGTCCTACCTATCAATGACAAACTTAAGCCCAAAATCCAATATATATTATAAATGTTTGCCACAAAAATGTGTTAGGTACAAAATAAAAAGAATTATGATTTTTTCGTAGGCAAACGAAAAAAAGGTTTGAAATATGTTTAACAAATAGAAGGCGTCACAGTTATTTGAGATTTTTAAATTATGATTCATTTTTGTTTGATATTGGTATGAATGTCCTGTGAGGATAACCCATCAACTGGATTTCGGGGAAGAGAGCGTGGGGAGGGAGATTATTTCCCTTGAAAAAATAACGTTTAACTAAATTATTTTATTTGAAAATATAATAATTTATTTTACCATATAGTTTGATTTTAAATTATTTCATGGAGCCAATGTTAATATGCGTTTTTTCGTTGTGATATTTAATTTGATTTTAAACCTAACATATTTTGGCCTAGATGTATTTAAGTCACTCATATATTTAATCATTTTCCTTCTTTTATATTTTCTCTCGTCCATTAAAATTCAAAACAAGAGGCCTAACAATATTTTTTCTCAACCGATCTTTTCTTTCGATCTAAATAGAGGGATAAGGAACACCATTTTGCCAATATACCAGTTTGGTTTTATTTCCCAAGAAAAATATATCTGTTTTTTCAGCAGAAAACTAATTACAGACGTACTATAATCACATAAACTCCATCCTTTGGACCACTGGGAATCAAATCTTAGGCATATGTGCCCAGCAATGCATACATGGATAAGAATAGTACTAGAAAAGAACTTTGTACTACATTGTAAATTGTTCAGAATAATGTCTAAATTCATTATTCTTCCTGCACTTATGTACTACAAGTACTACAATGTACTTTTTATTTCACTCATTATATATAGGTAGGTAGGCAAGAATGAAAGAAAAGAAACCCATCCATTTTGATAATTCTCTTCTGAGTTCGTTTTTTCCCTTCCCTCTCAAATTACTCATAGAATCGAAGCCTCCAAGATTTCCCAGGGCGTGTCTTTGGGTTATCAACCCTCTGGCGTCTTCATCTCTAAAACCTCACTCCCTTGTGGTTTTTATAAAGGGATGTAGGTACAATGAAGTATACAAATATAGGTAATATGATCAACTTAGCCACTATTTTATACCATATGCAATCTAATATAATATAATACAAGTATTATTAATCTAACAAGCTTAAAAGTACATCTTCAACTTAACTTGAGAGATGAATATTAAAATAGTAGTACAATGTAGTACAAGTACTACTTATTATTGAAGTCTCCCAAGTTTAAGTTGTTTGAAGGTTAAGCTTGTTAGAATAGTAATACTTGTACTATACTGTACTGCATTTGTCTCTGGTGAAGATAAGTGGCATAAGTTTATATTGTACTATCTATGTTTGTGTACTCTGTGCGGCTTTATCTTTCCCCCCACTTTCATATGAAAATGTAAGTGAGGACAAAAAATTATAGAATACA
This sequence comes from Acacia concinna, assembly GCA_037177275.1. NCBI lineage: Eukaryota > Viridiplantae > Streptophyta > Magnoliopsida > Fabales > Fabaceae > Acacia > Acacia concinna. The sequence goes on from JBAGKO010000008.1 coordinate 23,644,805, forward strand.
CATGCTTTTCCTCTTGACTCATTATTTTTTTTCTCAAACTTACAACCATATGCAATTGTTACAATATAGTATAAGTAGTATTATTATTATTCTAAGTTTGCAGCCATTGAAATCCTCAACTTGAGAGTACATTAAAATAGTAGTACAATGTAGTACATGTACTACAATTCTAAAATCCTCTCAAGTTTGAGTTGTCTGAAAGGCTGCCGTTGTTAGAATGGTAATACTTGTACTATTGTACTTCATTACATATGGTGAAGAATAGAGGCCAAGTTTATATTTGTAGTACCTAAGTTTGTGTACTCCACTGAATTTGTGTGCCTCTTAATAAAATATAGAATACATGTTTTTCCTTCTAGTCTGATTATTTTTTTCTCAAACTTACAAGTACTACTATTGTAACATAATCCTTCAAAGGTTAACATTGTTTCTTTCCACTTCCATTCCCAGCTAGTAATATACCGAATCAGCTTAGAAGATTACATGATTATACAATCACTTCTTGTAGCGAAAGATTGCTTGGACAGATAACTTTAAAACATGCATTATTTGACTACAAGAGAAAACTGATATCATAGTTACTTTGTCCTTGACATGAGCTGCTCTCTGATCTTTCAGTGGACTCTCACAATCATAAGAAGCTAGCTGTGTAGATAGCACATAGAAAAGGCCCCGTTTCGGACATGTCCGTGTAATAAACTCGTTTCCCCCTTGATTTGCATTAGTTTATTCTGCAACATCCATTTACTCAATTAGTGTGGTTCAATGCACAGAACATCACTGAATTATAGGAAATATACTGCTTTCACTAGAGGGAAACCAGCTCAACAATCATAAGGTAAAAATGAAAATAATGCACCTTCCCTTTCCAACGAAAATAAAACCTTTTGTTCATTTTCTGTCAATGGATATGCCCCTTCACACTGTCTCTTGCCACACGGCATGTGTTCATTGGTCTAGTACATTAACTTAATAGACACGCCAGGTAACTTTTCATTTCCAATGAACCCCACCACTGACATGTTTACATGACTGCTCATTGGTCTAGTCATCTTAATAGACATACTCAAGAATTTATAATCAGCAATTCCATAGTGCACATCAGTCTCTAATTTGCAATCAGTACATTAAAGGAGCTCAGTCCGGAGCTCAAGTAAAAATTAATGGCGGTGAATTCATATCTGTAGGACTCACCACATGAACTATGTCGCAGCTACTTGTGGACCTTTCTCCTGGGACACCGATGAAATGCCTTCCTCAATGCACTGAAAGAAATCAAATTTATGTCACAGTTTCCAGTCACTACCAACTTGTAATGATTCTAAAGGAAACCTAACTTGAACAAGAAATGCATGATTTTCCACTAAAATACATATCCTTTGATTTATTATTCCGACTTTATAGCATTTTGAAAATTAACACAACAACCACACGTAATTGGTTACATTTATATAAAACCAGGAACAAAGAATACAAGAGCAGATTACATAAATGATAAAAAAAACAACAAACATAAATGATAAATCAAAAACCAATATAGCTGACCATTCCATTTTAAGATTGGCGAACAATACAGAATACTATTAAATCTCAAGGAATGACCTTCTGCTTATACCATCTCCATTTCATTACAGCTAAATACATTAAACACAACATCTGAACTGCACTTTGCCCCCCAAAAAAAAAAGAACCAATAAAAAGAAAACGAAACAAACCAACCAAAAGAAAAAACTTTTTCCTACCACAAAGCAATGCAAACTCAGATAAACATACCTGAAGAAGATAGCTGTGCAACTTGTCCAGTGTTTGAGGAAATGTTGTTGCTGATACATTGACCACAGTCAAGCCCTAAAACATGACAACATAGAGATGTATAATTTCCACATTACTACAAGAAGCAGGAACTTTGGATTGCTAAACCTATCTACTAGGCTATGCCATCATCAGTAAAGTAATTAATCATTTCATTAGATAAAAGATACATTCAGGGGATCTTACTACCAGCTATGTTAATTGCAATAATCAACAAGCAAATATTTTCATTATGCCCTTAAATAGACTGTGTATTGCTTACATCTGTAACAAATTTAGCCATATGATTTATAAGATCAACCTATGGGGAGTGTTGGAATCAATGTGCAGTGAGTTGGATATGACAATAATGGCTGTAATTATCAAATTCTGTGTCCTGTATCATTGACTATAAACACAATGTTCCAAGTTGATTAGAATTCACTGACTACAATTACCACAAAGGGTTTTCTCTCCATCCTTCTTTCATTTCTTTTCACTAAGAAATATAAATATCCCCTAACCAGTTTGAACTCAATAGAAAGGTAGCAGAGAGCCATAGAAATGGGTAAATTCATGTGACAATATTGCCAAATGGTCAAATTCTGACTACATAACATCTATGTCAACACTGAAGACCTATCATCAATCATATCTAAAGTACAAATATAAATTATCTCATCAAAACCTATTCCTTTTCATTTCCAACCAAACAACTATATGGATCTTACTCATTGATCCCTTCCATTCTCTTTCCCTTTCTATTGTTTACCGTTCCATTTATTTCTAACAACCAAATGGGTCATCAGTACCTTCCAGCTCCGACACCATAGAAGAAAAAGCGCAAACAAAGACAGAGATATAGGAAATAGTCTTGGTTATATTACTTCAAGCATGGTGACTCGGTGAGTATATGAATCAGAGACATTCATGATGGCAGTAGTGTTCTAATACCAAAAAGAACTATCCAAAAATATTGTTCAAATGTGCAGGAGAAACAGAACTAATTGATAAGATGAAAACTGAATAAAATATCTGTAACAAAAGAAGCTTTTAAGACATTAAGGTTAAGGTGCTAAAATAGAACATCTATCACCAACAAAAGCAACAGTGAGCTAATTGGAAAGCAAATTGTCGGACATACCTGTGATGTGAATGAGCAGAGATAATCTTGTATGGTTTTCAAGTTCTGTATAAGCTTATTTTTATCCTGTAAATTGTAGAATTTTATTTCAAAATAGTAGCTGACAAGGATATTCAAAATCAATCTTGTATTTGAAGCTAGTTTATCATGGTAAATTCGTAATATCTGAAATCCAATAAAACAGTTAATCTAAAATATAAATATGCACGTACTACACATATGAAAACACATAACTAAAACCACTTCGCCGATAACATGTCTCGTCTAATTTGATCGGACAGACATTTTGCAAGTAAATTAAACAAACGGATTCAGCAACTCATTATCAGCTATTTCTTATGCATCATATCAAAAGTCACAAGAGCAATTGAAAACATAAACAGACCTCCAATTCCAAAACAAACTACCATTCTTATAGGGGCATCTAATACCTATAACATAATCATTCGCTAAGATGTTAAATTCAACAATGAAATGGTTAAAACACCATACTTCAAATATATCAAAACTCATAGGAGTTTTTTTTTTATATATAAAAAAAAATCCAAATCCATAAACCATGTATGGCTGCACCAATAGCTGATTCAATCAGACGTAACTACTATATACAGTTGTCTTATGAATCTAGCCTTTGACTCACCTATTATGCTTCATTTCAACTTCTTCTGTTTCCTTTATCAATTATAGTCAGAACCAATATTATGGAGAAAACAAACTCCTTGCAAGGACCCAAATGGACCACACATAAGACTTCACAACTCTCTAAATGTAATAAAATTAAATCTTCTAGAAAATTAATCGTAAGGAACCATAAGAAACCCAAAACACTTTATTTTAGGCAATGTTAGGCCACAAGTATGGTAGTCCATATTAGTCCCGGCCCTTCTCTCAGCTCAGACACACACTAATGCCACTGAATTCATGTTCTTTTGAACCAAGATTTCTATTTTTCTCCAATATCCTAAAAGATGTCATTGAAGCCTCGAGTTTGGAAAGTTTTTCCTCCACAATTTATTCACAAATTTTTTTGGAAAAGAAATCATAATTGTGCACCCTACAAGAGGGTCACGTTACCTGGCCTGGGCATTTATCATTAAACGAACGGCTGGAGATCCACTCCTCAAGTAATGCCTGCAAATCGAGAGCTTCATTGGATTATTGAAATATGTTGGCAAAGTATGCTCTGACTTCTTATTGACAGGATCAAATACATATATAATTGAGGGAGAAGAATAATAATCGATCACCTAAATCCTGCTTGAGATCAAGGAAAAATGATGCCCAATATGATGACAGTAAAAAACATATTAGAATGAGATTATGACAGAGAATAGACTAGGTTAAAAACCCTAGTGGGCCTAACAGTTGTGGCATGCTCACTTCCAACAAGAAGGATACTCAAATAAGTTATCAAATGGGATGTAGGGGAGATCAAGAAGGATACTCAAATAAGGTACCAAATGGGATCTCTTGGGGAATGGTATATCCTGAGATTTGGCTGACAATGAAGCACAATGGCATCGTACAATTCATGCAACCAACTTTACTTAATTGTATAACACTTGTGTTGTAGTACAAACAATAATAGGGATCACAATCATATTCATCTATCATATATATCAATACCACATTAGAAGATGTATGCAACAAGCCTGAAAGTTATTTGAACTTTCATTTATGGAATTATGGTCCATATTCAATAATGGAATAACCTAGAAATAGACAAAGAGCACCAAGCCACTAAACTTGGGTAATCAGGTTAGTTTTAGATGTTAGGCAAACTATAAGTGAAAATAGGACCTGTTTATGAAAATAAGTGATATAATCATAAAGCAATGGACATAATGAAAAAAACCTTGTGATCAAATTCAGCCATCTTCAGAACAATGGGCACGACTATTGGTTTGGAACCCAACTTCTCTTTTGTAACATTAGTTCGGTCTGTGTGCAGTTCTCTTGGAGGACCACCTGCACAACAACAAACTGCATTATGCATTTAACCATCAAAAATCGTAAGTAAAAACTGAAACATGTATGCCTATCCATATACACATGATGGCTTCCACTACACGTTTGCACACCACTGTCCCATTAAAAGCACAAATTGAAGACAAACAAAATAAACAAACCTTTATCTGCAGAGATATTTCCAGCTACATCCATGGATTGCATAGAATTCGATAGTGATTCAACTTGGTCAGTAGATATTTCCTCCCTGGCTACTGGAGGCCTTGCGCTGCCATTATTTGCATCACCATTACAAACACCATCATGATTATCGTTTGAATTTGCTGTAGCATTATCATCTGGTGCCACAGATGCTGGACTTATCTCCTTAGTTTCTACAGGTACGTTAGAGGGTAATTTTTGTTCATCATCCACTAAATAAATGCTAGGATCCAGATGTATTCCCTGGAAAAATTATATAAAGAAAAATAGGACAGAGAAAGTGAACCATCCATGCATTAAATAAATTAACAGCATTATTAAACATAGCAAGGCCTAACAACAAATTCGTGTTGAACATATCAACCATGGTCACATGTAAAAATCAAAGAGTTGTCTGAAACAAAACCTGCCAACTTTTGTTCCCAAAATTTTGTTTTAATCCACAGAGAACTGTACATTTTCCATTTTCTGTTCATTTTAATCATTAAATATCCCGTATGTTAAAGCCGGTGAGCAAAAACAAAATTGTACATAAAATTATAAAAAAAGAAATGTATAAATCCACATAGATAATCCATATATAATATTACAACCAAACCAACAACAAGCACCTTCTAGAATTCAAAGAAACAAGAATATTTTAAGAATGTGCTTTTTCAAAGTTTTCTTGTATGAGTGAGTTCATCTGGAAATGAAAATCTAACAATTGATCGGTGGGATTTTCATAGTTTTCGACAAAGAACAATGGCGTCATACAATCCATACAGCCGACTCCACCTAGTGGGATTAAGGCTTTGCTGTTGTTGTTGATGGGTGGGATTTTATAAAACAAATATGCCAATTCCCAAAAATATTAGTTCATGCATACCTCAATAATTATTGGTTTTCCATCTTTCATAGCCTTTTTTAAATCACCAGCCAAACCTGGGAAAAAAATCACAATTAGCTAGAGAAAAAATTCTTTTAAAAGGAAAGAAAATCCATAGCATTCTCTGTGGAACAATAAATTTGTTCCAATAATAAGCAAATTCGTTTAAAAACATAATGACAAACAAATCTTTTAATTAAAAGAATGCAAGAAATAACAAATTGTACCTTTACGTACAACTCTGCATTCTCTACAGAATTCAGTTATTAACTCCTCTGGTGAGCTGAAGTCTCGGTACCATACAGGAGTAGATGCCAATGGTGCACTACATAAAGACACAAAAAAAATGTATTATTATTGAGAAAAAATATACATTGATAATGATGAGTCACTCAAGTAATGAAAACACGGAAGTCATTGCATAAAATGAAAATGCTAGTTTAAAATGTTATCCATCACATTCCTCAGATTAACATGAATATCTTGTGTAGCAGTATGCTGTAACTTTGGCTCCCCTAGCATAGGCAAGTCATACAATCCTACACCCTTGAGGCCAAGTGCAGTTCACTTCTATAAACAAGCAATACAAAACTGATAGGGATTGAGGAGTAACTTAATCATCTTAAGGGAGTGGATAAGATTACTACACTAATATTTTTAACTGAGGAGCACATGAAATATGAAATAAGCATGTCATAAGAAGGACATTAATTTAATTGGTCAAGTATTGCATTTTAATGATCTCTTTTAGAATGAGTACACTGTCTTTGATTTATGCCAATACTGGTTACCATTTATTAATGGAAAGTAAAATTGGTACAAGTTAAGGTTGTTTTGCATTTTTATTTATCAATGTGAACATGAAAGTTAATCTGACTGCATTATCCAAGAGTGAAAAAGAGAAGTTCAGGGCATACTCAGTAGATGTTCGCAACAATTCATACACCATATCTGTCTGCCATCATCAATAAGAAAAACGTCATAAAGTAACTTTATCCCAATAAAAGAATATGATAACTCTGTTCTTATTAAATTAGAACACTTAAGCCTATTCCTGAACCCAAACTTTTCTTAAAATCAAACAAATAACATGACTTAATTAATATCAACATTAATTTCCTACAGTCTTGATCAAAGAGGGGGCATAAAATAACATTTGATGGGAAAATTACAGAAAGTGAGCCCCCACATTCTAATAAAATGATCACCCAAAAATCCAAAAATAATATACATGGCTTTAACTAGGCAATAAATTAAAAAAGGGTCATTTAAAAATATTACAATAGATGCAGTAAGGCTATAGACATACAAAGCCTACCTGTAAGACATTTGGCAAATTTAGTCTCTGTGCAAGTTGGGTGGCAATAGTAGACTTGCCAACACAAGCAGTTCCGCAAACAAGTATTACTAATGGAACTCTTTGGTGGTGAAACCTGGATGACAGATAATGACAGCAAAATAAAAAGAATGATCATTATAATTACTTTCACAATATGGGACAGGGGGTGCCTGATGCGCACCCCTTGCTGCACACCAAAAATGGGGGCCTTTCCAATTTTCTTCGAGTATTTTGTTATGATTAGATTCTACATAAAATGAGTAGCATTTTGATATCTTATGAGCTCAAAATAGATTTGTTTTTAATTTTTTGTGATTTTTCTTAGCCACAAAAACCTTTTTATTACTCAGCTAAATATGTGCATCAAACACTGTAGTGAACCTATGAAAAAAGAGGTACTGATTTTTCCCAAAAAAATAAAAGTTTGGATGATAGAAGTTTTATTTGGACTGACAGAATAAAAACAAAGCAAGGTTATTCGGAACAAAATCACTGGCACACTAACCTTGTCATCATCTTATAACGATTTATGTACTCTTCTCCATACCCTCTCCGCTCCATAAGCTGCACATAAAGAGTCCTATTTAGAAAGTTTGATGAGATTATATCAGCATTTATGAAACAGCAGAAATCCATTCATGGCAGTTCATCACAAATTCCCAATAACATCAATTGATTCAAACATGTATGTTATTATTTAGGGAACAACAGATATTTTTACCCGTCATATTTCATTATAAATTTGCAATGATATGAAAACAGAAGTTTCAACTTCTACCTATGAAGATACAAGATCCTATTCGGATATAGGAAGCCCCATCAAATTCATTAGAGAAAATAAAAGGAATTTTATAGGAAAAGCACAGTAGGGAGGAGGATAAGTCCTGCTGAAAAGGAAAATAGTAAAGCTCAAAACAGAACAAAGCTCTCAAATCTCTTTGCCTACCCAGTTTGATTAAAGATTGATAGAATCAAGCAGCTAGAATATATGATTCACAATTTAAGCAACAAACACTATAAAGTAAATCAATCATAGAACAAGCTCCAAGAGACAATCAAATCAATTCTCATGAAAAGTGGCATATTAATATGGAGGTTTAAGCTACCCCTACCTACAAGTTTAGAAGGGCTAAACAAAAAATGCTAGGACTCGACATAAAGCCAAAAGAGAAAATCATTCTTGCCCAATATCTCCTGATGTCACTCCAAAAGCAAACTAAAAGTGTAAAAGAGAACGCGTAGACAACCAAGAAAGTAGTGTGAGGCATGAATTAAACAGATCAAAACCTTCCAGCATACCTTAAAAAGATTACCTTCCAAATCAGACTGAGAGCTGCATTGTAAAATCACAATGAAAAAAGAATTAATACACAAGTTGACCAGGCTTCACAAGGTGAAAAGAAAAGGTTGAAAAAATTAAGGAAAGAGAAAATATCGGAGGATAGTGGCATACACATCAAGAAGGCTGTTGTCTATGAGCACCTTCTTGAGTTCGAGAGCAATTTTAACAGCCACATGGTTTGGGATCTGAAATCACTTGTCCTTATGTTAATACACATTACTAGCTGTCACCTACTCAAACTCAGATCTTGAAGGCAAAATCAAAGATAAATAGAAATCTAAAAAAGAATTATCCAAGAGGTATGGTACTTATTAGGCATGATAGCTTGGCTTCTTCAGCGTGACAAGGTTAGTTTGAGCAAATCAATTATATGATGTGAACGTGTGAAAATAAGGCCCTCAAGCTGGGTACCAACTTATGAATAGCATCTCCCAGAGAAAACCAAATCAACGAATACGCCCATCAGATGAGCGCCAAACCAAAGTTATAAAGACTACCCTTTCCAAAGCAGCTCAAAATACTGTTTTATCCGCTCTTGATTGAGGATCTTAGATCATTCTCCCGGCATTCAGGGAACTTTTCTAGTGAAAAACAATTAATGATAAAAAAAACTATTTTTCATAAACAACATTAGCTGTTCGGTACAATTTACTAACATATTTTCCATGATCAAGACATACATAGGGAAACATAATATGACAAAAATAAAATGTAAATGGCTTTATTACAACACCTTGGTCACAGTTAGCATTCTACTCAGCAAAAATCTGGACAGAACATAGTAGTGATCCGCATTATCACCCAACCACACCTTTACCTGAAAAGGCAAAAACCAACAGAAGTTTCATAGAAAAGAACGCTAAATCAAACAAAATCAACAGAATCACTATGCTCCAAGGGCATAAGATAAATCCTCGGTGATATGGAAAAGATTCAATTTTCAAGCTTGCTCCTTTCCAAATTACACTAGAACGAACTTCGATGAGAATTAAGACCTTGACAAAATCGTATTTGGAGGAATTGTTCCGAGAAGAGAATCTGACGCCAAACGACGGTTCTTGCTTCTCGTCACTGTCTTCGCCAGTATTGGGATTTAAAACCAACACTTCCTTGTCCTTCTTCATCAGCTCCAACCCACAACTGTCACTAAAACCCTCTTCTACTCTCCAACGCAAACATAAATCCGACAATCCAATAATTAAATATCCTAGATTGCGTGCCTCTTAATCGATTTGATCATCTCGTTAAATTAATATTTCCGGGGATTCACCAATACAGAGAGAGCAACTTTTTTACAAGAAGCATGTGCTGATCTCTCATGCAACGTTTACCAACTAGATGTAAGGAATAGGAGTGAATTATGTATATTCACGTACAAGCAAGGGGTGTATATACAAAAATTACATATGCCTGAAAAAGCATTCCACCGCGTAATGTAAATATTCTATGATAATTTCCTAATATACAGATACGTGAATCTTCTCCTAATTACTCTAATTATATGATTTTAATTGATTTATTTCCTTAACACTCCTCTCAAATTGGAGCTTAGATATCAATTATGCCCAATTTATTACATAAATAATCAATTCACGTTTCACGTTTTGTCCATGGCTTTTCTTAGAGGATTTGGGTCTTGACTGTCCCTTCAATTGGGTATACCTTCTCTCATTGTCTTTCTCTTATTTTTTTTCTCATCATCCCATCCCAACATTGAATTATGAGGGAGTCCAATGGTTGGGATAGGATTATGAGAAGAAAATGAGAGAAAGACAATGAGAATATCCTTCTCGCAATTTGGAATCTTCATTGTTTATTTTTTTTATAGTTCTTTTGATCACTAGATAATATTTTAATATATTATAAGCAAAAAAATGGATATGTTTTCAATTTATTATGATTTTGGAAAGCTTTAAGACCTTTAAAAGTATTTGGTTTTTTTCAATTTAGAGTTTTAAAAATCTTAAATCTTTAAAAAACCATAACAAATTGAAAACATATCCATTACCCATAATGTATCAAAAATGTCACTTATTTCATGTAAAATCTAGTGATAAAAAGAATAACAAAAAAAAATCGAGAATGGCCCAAAATTGAAGGGTTAGTAGGATTTGGGGAGTAGAGGCCCTAAATCCTTCATTAAAAGATCACCTAACTGGTTGCTTGATCGAACATGTCCTCTTGAAATAAATTATCTCTAATCTTATCACGAACAAAGTGACAGTCTTGATATGCTTTGTTCATTCGTGAAATATAGAATTCGATGATATATCTAATACTGATTTGTTATCACACTACAACTTTATAAGCAATGATATGATAACACCAATTTCTCCTTCATCAACTAATAAATCCACATAATTTCTTTCACTAATTGAGACATTGCTCTGTATTTAGCTTCAACACTAGATTTTGAAATTACTGCCTACTTTTTACTCTTACATGATACCAAATTTCACCCACAAAAATGCAACATCGTGTGATAGCCTTTCCTTCACGATGATCATCACAAAAACGTTCAACTTTGATATATCCATTATTCGTATAGAGTGTGCCTTGTCCTAAAGATTTTTTCAAGTAATGTGACACATGTTCCAAGGCTTCCCATTGTGCTACTATAGGAGTAGACATGAATTGACTTAGGACCTTGTGTATAAATTGAATATCAGGTCTTATCACCTAGAGATAGTTCAATCTGCCAATCTATCTTCGGTGTCTTTCTAGATTCTCAAATGGCTTGATTTTTTTCAAGATCAACTTTTCTTATGATATCTTTAGGAAGATCGTCAAATGGTGTACTATCATCAAGTTCCAAGAAAGGTTTATAAATCATAAGGACACTACTTGGTGCTACTTCGAGTTTTCCAGTTTCATTCAAAAGATCAAACACATATTTTCTCTAGGTTAAAAATATGCCTTTCTTACATCTCATAACCTTAATCTCGAAAAAGTATTTCAACGGGCCTATATCTTTTGTCTGGAAATGAGAATTAAGACAATTCTTAAGCTTTGAGATTCCTGAAGTGTTGCTGCCAGTGATAAATATGTCATCTACATACACAACGAGAAAGATCATACTAGCATCCATACACTAATAAACACAATGTGATCAGACTTGATCTAGGTTAAACCATACTTTTTAACAATAATAGAGAATCGATCAAACCATACAAATAGACTTTGCTTTAAACCATATAATGATTTGTAAAGGTAGCATACCTTCCCTTTCTCCCCCGAGTAACAAACCAAGCGATTGCTCCATATAAACCTCTTCAAGTATATCACCATTCAAGAAAGCATTCTTAACATCTAATTGATAAAGATGTCACCTATGTGTAGCAGTCAACGAAATAAATAGTCGCACAAATGTTAACTTGGCCACTATTGAAAAAGTTTCATAATAGTCAATCCTATATATTTGAGCATATCCATTTGCGACTAACTAAGCTTTCAATCATTCTAAAGTACCATTAGCCTTAGCTTTGATAGTATACACCCATTTACACTAAATAGCATTCTTCCTAGAGGTAAGTTAACAAGAGTCTAGGTACCAACATTTTCTAGGGCCATCATTTCATCCTCTATTACAGTACGCCAACCTGGATGGGCCAAAGCTTGATTGAGAGAAGTAGGAATGGAACTAGAGTCTAAGGAGGCATAAAAGTGGAAGAGGAAGATGACAAATGATCATAGAAAAAATGGGACGAAATAGTATAAGCACAATTAAGATATCATTTAGGAAGACAGTGGGGACGTATACCTTTATGAAGAGCTATGGGCAAGTTATCAGATGAGGCAGGCTCAAGATTATCAGATATGTCAAGCACTTTTATGTTGCTAATAGGAGTAGATGCTGGATCTAATGACGAGACACCCTCTTGAGGAATAATTACATTAAGAAAGTCATTATTATTTGGAAGAACAAATTCCACAACTGTCGATTGTGATAATGATTCAAAAACTTGATAGACCAAAGTATCATCAATATCGTCTATAAAAGTAGATGACTCGGAAGATTCAAACAGATGAAAGAATGAAGGTGTAACATCCTGGAATTTATGTAGACAGAAAAAAGGGGTATTTTGGCCAAAAAATAGTGTTTTCGGCTAGATCAAGGGTGATATTTTTTAAGACCTAGAGGGGTATTCCGAATGAACCAAGGGCCTTAGTCTGTAGAAGATTGAGAGATCTCACAACAATTAAAGTGAAATTCAAGGAAGGACCTCTGTGCAAAAAGAGAAAATTCCACAAAGTTTCTGGACGAAATACGGACAGGTCATAGAACCCTGAAAATTCCTATAAAATCCCAAAAAATAGTATAGGGTGTCCAAAATAGTATGACACAATCAAAATTTCATTTTGACGTCCGAAAAATTTATTATAAATTTTTGAATATTTTCAAAATATTTGGCCAAACCTTGATATTTATTACATATATTGGGACCTCAATGTTCTGGAAAGGACTTGGAAAAGTTATTATGTTATTTATGGAAGAATTATAAGGTCGGTTAGAGGCCAATGGAAAAATTAGTATGTTATTTTGGAAGAATTATAAGTTATTTTATTATCTCTGTTTTGTTGTTCCGATGTATTGGTAATTCCAAGGGCCACCTTGAGGGAAGGTAATGGAATAGAATTAAGGTGTTAAAGAAGGGGTTTCATGAATGTAACATCTGTTGACACAAGATCCCATTTAAAATAAGGAGAATAACATCGATATCCTTTATATACTCTAGAGTACCCGAAAAAGACAATTTTCAAGGATTTTGGATCAAGTTTACTAGTAGTGAGGCGAACATCCTGAACAAAATACACACAACCAAAGATTTTAGGAGCAACTAGAAATAATGTCTTAGTAGGAAATAAAACAGTATATGGTGTATTACCATTAATAATAGGAGATGGCATATAGTTTACAAAAAAAACATATTGTAGAGACTCCATCTACCCAAAAAGGTTTAAGAACTTTTATGTGAAACATAGAACTCAGGCAACTTCTAACAAGTGCCTATTCTTTCATTCTAATACACCATTTTGGATAAGTGTATCAACATAAGAAAATTGTTGAAGTATTCCATGTTGATTCATAAATTTTGTGGATTATTCAAAAAAATATTCCTTAGCATTATCACTACATAAAATTTTCACTCAAAGACCAAATTGTGTTTTAAATTCAGCACAAAAATTATGAAAATGTGAAAAAAAAAAACTTCAGAATGATTTCTTATGAAAATATAACCAAGTTTCCATTAAAAAAGCATCCACATAGAACACAAAATACTAAAAACCAATCTTAACACTGCAGGACAAGGGCCCCAAACATCATAATGGACTAAATTAAAATAGGACGCAACCCGTTTATTGACCCTAGGTGCTAGGTAAACACAACGGTGTTTAGTAAACTGACACGAATCACAATCTAAAGACGAGAGAGATGAAAACTGAGGAAACATCCTCTTCAAAGACGATAAAGAAATGTGACCCAAACAACAATGAAAATCAAGAGCAAAGGAATCACAAGCAGAAGCAACCAATTGCGGCAACTGATCTTCAAGATAGTAATGACCACCTGACTCATATACCTATCAATAATCTCCCTCGTCGTAAGATCCTGGATTAAATAATTATCATGGAAAAATGAGACAAAACAATTAATATGTCATATAAGCTTACTAAGAGATAGGAAATTGAAGGTAAGATCTAAAACATGAAGTACAGAGGACGGTGAAATGGATGTAGTAGGGTTTACAGTGCCTTATCCTAGGACTGGTGTTGATGAACCATTAGCAATAACAATTGTAAAAGGTTGGGCATAGCATGCATACAAAGAAAACAAACAATGGTTACCTATTATATGATCGATAGCTTCAAAATCAATAATCTACTTCGAGGAGAAAGTAGCCAAGCATGTACTAAGAGTACCTACCACAAGTGCACGAGGTAAGGTAGGCTGTAAAACAAGAGTAGACGATGATTGTTTAGAAGTATATACCACATGCGCATAGCCACCACGCTATTGTTCATGTTGTTGTTTATTTATCAATCACTAACAGTTCCATTTAATATGACTAGGTTCTTTGCAATAGTTGTAGATAACATTGCAAGAATTCTGCGTTGGACCACCAGAAGCAGGTCGAGAGCTATTATAAGTACAATTGCCAATATGAATAGCAAAAGCACTGGCATCCTAGTTCATTGATGAGGAATGAAGACTATTAGCTCGAAAAACACCAGAAAAAGCATTCTCAAGTGAGGGAAGTTCATCACTGGATAGGATCTAAGACCGGACTGTCTCATAAGATGGGTTCAAGGCCTCCAGAAAACTAATGATAGCCTGGCGCTCCATGTTTTTAATTCTGGTTTAAAGATCAGCAGTAGGAGACATCGACATTTTTATCTCCTCATAAAGATGCTTGAATTCAAGAAAGAAGTACTTTAAAGGGCTATCCTCTTGTTGCAAATGGTAAAAACCTTTGCAGACCTCATAGATACAAGTTGTATTTTCTGGTCCAGAAAATAAAAACTCGAGATAGTTCATTAGTTGTTCAACATTATTACAATTACTTGTCAATTAAAGGATTTTAGGATCAATGGAATTTTAAATCTAGTAAAAAATCCTTGAATTAGCACGTGTCTATTTTAACTTCTTTGTGTCATCACCACATAGAGGATATGTTGTTAGATGAGCTTCCTTCTCCATTCCTACAAGATAATATCGAACTGTTTTGTGCCAATCATAATATTTTGTCAAGTTCAACATGACTAGAGTAATTGCAACCATGGTAAGAGCACTAGAAATGGCATTAACACTAGTCATTACAATGAAACGAATAAATTACACCCAAAAATATTACTAAACACACCAAATAGTACAACCAAACGCTGAGAGAATTACAAATAAAATGTAATTCCATCAAACAACAACAAATTAGACTTCACAAGACTTCCAAGCACACTACTGAAGAGTACAAAAAAATATCGTAATGCTTTTACAAACAAGAGACACCAAAAACAACCAAATTTCAACAAACAGAGATGAACACGACAATACTCAAACCAAAAAATGACACAATTAGATCATGAAACCACCTAGACTTAGTAGAGGAAGAAGAGACAAACACAACACCATTGGTTTCATCAAAAAACACAACTGGAGAAAGCCTCACGCGCAGCAAAATCTATGTAAGAAAGATTTCAAAGTAAGAGCAGCTCTGTGCTATTTTTCCTTAGGAATTAAATTTTTATCCATCTAAACTTTTTTTGTTTTGCCAGAATTTATCAACCTAAACTAATATTTGGATCCCAAGTAAAAGTAGCTAATTTTGGGTCTTTTCCTAAAGGTAAATTGCAAGAAATTCAAAATGATGTTACATGCTTTATAAATGATCAATTCTGAGTCGGCAAAATGGCTCAAGCCAGCCAGTGACAGGCTTGGGTAGCCCATTTAGGTCCAAGTCTAAAAAAAGTACTAAGTTATGAGGCCCAACCCAATTAGTTAAGGGTTTGGGCTGACCCAATGGCTTTAGGCTCGTTTATCATTTTTTTCATTTTTCATGCATTTGAATTCTAAAATATCTAATTTAAAACATAAATATTATTAAAACTAATGTCAACAATCTAATAACTAACTAGATAAAATCAAGTTATAAACCATAAATTAAATATTAAAGCCTAAATAGTATGAATAATATTATTATTTTGTTCACCAAGACCATCATCACTCTTAACATGATTTCTTAGTCTGGAAAAATGACATATGGGTCACAAATTGACCCTGGGCTTCAAGCTTTTTTGTCATATTTTTGTTTTTATCTATTTAAAAAATAAAATATCTAATTTAAACATAAATATTATCAAAATTAAGTTAAAACATCAAACATTGTCTATATTTATAAAAAATACAAACACTAAGTAAAAAAAATACCTATAGGCTATAATCAAATAAATAACTAGATAATGTTAAATAATATAAGCTGAACACTAAATAGTATAAATAACATTATCATCTTCTCTATGTTT
This sequence comes from Acacia concinna, assembly GCA_037177275.1. NCBI lineage: Eukaryota > Viridiplantae > Streptophyta > Magnoliopsida > Fabales > Fabaceae > Acacia > Acacia concinna. Next base: position 23,661,477 of record JBAGKO010000008.1, read on the forward strand.
ATCATCATCACTCTCAACTTAAGTTAGTGATAAAGAGCTTAGTCGCTTCACTCCTATTAAAATTACTAAACTAATGCAATATAGAGTGTATAGCCTAGGTCATTTTTCCACAAGGAGCCAAATGCAAGTTAATTTCCCTAAAGCAATCTACAATGGACCATTTAATTTAGCAAATAAAGCAAGAAAAAGAAATGCATGTGATTCATGTAATGCTATTATCTAAATCTATTTATATGCTATTGATTCAATCAAGAAACAACAAAGGCAGAGATTAAACTAACAAAAATAGAGATTAAGTTTGCAAGAAATCAATGAGAATGTATGGTTCCTTAGAGATCCTAGGACCTTCCTTGCCTTAAAGAGAATTGGAGTCATCAATCCAATTGAACATTTAGACAAATGAACCAGCAACTCACTAGTTATTACATCATCACCACACTACTCGCATGATTATGGCATTGCCTCTGAGTTCAAAGTTAATTTATCATAACCGACACATAGCAAGTCAAGTCTATAATACTAACTAGTATAAAGACTATTACGACTTCTAAAATTACAAATAGATCAAGCATTCAGATTATTAACATCAACTTAAACTCATATTGCATAAATTTGATTCCAATCCAAGCTAAATGCACGGTTATACCATATTCATGTTTTCTGCAATTCAACATCCAAATTCAAATGGCCAATTGCCATTTCATCAAGTACACAACTCATGCAACAAAATCCATGTGCATTGGAACTAAAAGAATTACAGAAAGGACTCATGACTCACAACTTACAAACAGGGGCTCGGATCCTTCGGCATTCTCTAAGGGAACCACCGAAAATTACTCACTCATGGGATTGACAGACATGAGCATCTTCATCTCCATGGTGTTGAGCTCAAATCGCAGCGATTAACCTCTGGAATTCAATTGGGAGTGCTATGGAAGAGCTGAAATCCAGAGATTAATCGAGTTATCAGAGATCGTCGGCCCGAAAATGAAAGAAAAAAATAGAGGAGAAGAAGAAATTGCAGTGAAGCTTTAACGTCGGGGATGATGGACAATGGCCGAAGGTCAGTGAATGAGGAATGCGTGAGAGAAGGCAATGAAGATGATCTCGAATCCATGATGAACGGTTGGTGAAATGGAGATGGTGAGCCCTTGATGGGATGTGATGGATAGCGTCTGTGAATGGCGTGATCCAGGAAGCTCGCCGGCGACGGAAAAGACGGTGGAGGTGAAGTACAGGTCACCGACGAGGAATGAGAACGAAGGTGATGAAGGAATGGATCTCAGAGTGAACACCTGAATGCCGAGAGTGATAGCGTGATGAGTCCCCAAAATTGCAAATCCTTTGTTCCATAATTGCCAACCGGGTCAGGTTTGTGAGTTGAATCCTGATGGGTCATAGATCTCGTCTTGGATTTGGAGCTTCAATTGGGTCTAGATCTTCATCTTTTCAGTTTTGCAATTAGGTCCCTCACAACTTACAAACAGGGGCTCGGATCCTTCGGCATTCTCTAAGGGAACCACCGAAAATTACTCACTCATGGGAT
>JBAGKO010000008.1:23671210-23688484 GCA_037177275.1 Acacia concinna
GAATGACACCAAGCTCCACTTGGCTACAGGAACCTCCCCAGATATGTTCAACTCAGCTGGAACAAGATTTATCAGAGGCAATGATGGGGCTACAATCCCCATAATTCTTCCTGATATGTTTTTGTAATCTCAAGCTCACTGCTTGCCATTTCCAATATATATAAAAAAAAGGAGACACAGAATTGACGAAGATCATATCTTGCAAAATCAATAACACTCAATAGTACACGTAATGGGGGGCAATGTTGAATTCGTTAGTAATAAAATGAAGAGAGCAGGTGCACTGCGTAACATGATACATTGATGATATATCTCACGTAGTTAATATAAAATTTAATTCATTTTTTTTAGAAAGATTAAGAAAATAAAAAGAAATGACATCAAAATATTTATATTACCAACTATGATAAAATGTTACACAACATATATATATATATATATAATGATAACTTATTTATTTAGCTTTTTAAATCTTTTTTAAAAATAAATTAATTGGATGTTGTATTAAGGGCGGAATAGATTATTTGAGAAAGGGGAAAACAACAATTAATACTAAGGAAGAAAGATTTATATTTAAAAAAGGAGCGGAGAGTAACGAAGAGGAAGGTAGGGGTTGGGAAAAAAAAAAAAAAACACGGAAGGTAGGGCGGGAAACACGTTTGAAGAAAAGAGGCGTGTGGAAAACGCGGGGAGACAGGGGGAGGTGGTTGGGACTTGGGGCTACGGTTGACGAACACGTACTTACCTTCTTTTTTTAAAAAAATAAAAAAATAAAAACGAATGGTGACTATAACGTGGGAGGCGGGTATATAATGAATTAAAAAGGGAAGGGGGAGGCATGTGATTGTGAGGTGTATTATTATTATAGGAAGAATTCATAATTAAAATAATTAAAGGAATTCACGAGACACGACGGAGTCAGTCATCGCTGTGTCTTTTTTTTTTTTTTATATCTGTTGCTTAATAATAATCTTTTCCTTTTCCACGTGATCTCCATCTCCTTTCCCCAGATTACAAATATTGTTGAATGGTCGTCGTCGGAGTTAGGCCTCCACCACCGCTACCACACGCTGGCTGCTTCTTGCTTAACCTCTCCTGTCCACTCATTGCTTTCTCTATACACTACGAGTATTATATTCTACGTAATAATTAATTATATTCAACTCCATCATCGATCATTTCTTATTGTTTTGTTTTGTACAAGTGTTTTTCAATTTGCAGACATGGCTGTGATAATTAAACAATACATAATAATGTAAAGTGTTAATCCTCACATACAAGTTGGCACCAAAAAATTAAATAAAAAATCCTAACATAAGAGAGCCGCCGGTTATAACTGTTGGGTGTCAATACTATGTACGTGACCCTGAAATTATACAACTTCACACAAATGCTACTAATATTTTGACCGCTGCTACTAATTAATATTGCCTTCAATTCTAATTATAAGGTCATTTTAGAGAATTATAAAAAAGTCTTAAGAAAACTAATTACATTATTTAATTATATCATATATCCTGTTTTATTATATTATATATTAGTTCATAAGTCAAACAACATAATTTGAAGAAAAACGGCAAATTTTAATATATTAAAGTAATATAATTAGCTTTCTTTAAACTTTCCTATGATTCTTTAAAAAGCCCTTATAATTAAGATAGGGGAGTATTACAATTTCTTCCTATTAATTATACGCATCTTTTTCCATACCACAAGGAAAAAATCTAGTTTAGAAATGATTTTGCTCCTGAAAAAAATTTCTCTCTCTCATTTTATCTCTTACATTAATTTTTTTTCTTCCAACAAATTTACTTAACTTCATAAACTAATATATAATATATATTGACACACAACAATGCTTTAGAGAAATTGTGCCACACATATATGTTATAATTAAGTAACTTATTTAGCTTCCTAATTTTAATTTCATCAAGAAATAAACATGCATGACAAAGAGAGTGAAACAACGTTACCCTAGTTTATTTTGTGGTAAAGCATCAAATGGAATATTGGAGCTTTTAATGGGTTGGGAATCTCTCTCTCTCACACACAGTCTCTTCTTTGCTCCTTTAATTTCGGGGCACAATTTGTCTGGATCTTTTCTTTTCAGAGCTAATGTTTAGTTTTTTAATGAACTTAATTGCTGATAAACCTTTGAAGAGTATAGCCCAGCTCCAAATGTTTTTGTATTAAATAAGCTTCTCATAATTCAAGGAAATTGGGGGGGAGCTTAATCATTAGGAAAATTAAAGGCTTGTAATTTTTAAGTATAGAAAGGGTCTTCTTTGAATCTACAACTATATATAAGTTCAATAACTTCATTATGTTAACTTTATTTTTTAGGGTATATTGTAATATTAAATAAGGATAAATTTGATAGGTTGTTACATTTTGAAATAAAGTTAATACGTAAGATTTAAAGTTTTTTTGGATCCTGAGAAATATGTTGAAAGGAACTTATAAATATGACAGGATGAGTAACATTTAACAAGGTGAGGTTTTTTGGGTTTTTTTATTTTTTTGCTCTCACCTCTGACCTTGGATGCCCAGGAGGCTGGAATAGTAGCTGATGGTACTTCTGCAAATGACTCTTGAATGGGTGCTGACTAGTTGATTTTTGTGTTTTCTTGAATCAGACTTTCTTATTTTATTATGGCGTTATTTCCTCGTTATGTACTCGTCTTGATTATTAAAGTTAAATTGAAGTACCATTTTCGAGCAATAATAATAATAATAATAACAGACGAATAAAATAAACTTTTGGAAGCAACACCTATACGAAGATAAACTCTTGTGCTCTTTTGGGACCTTATCATGCTATTATAACTTTTGCAATCAATAGTCCTATTGTTTCAAATGCTTCATTCATTAATTTGTTTGTTTTTTATTCGTTGGCTAAGGAATGTGAATATTGAATGGCCGGCCATTCTTACAATTATGAACCTTTTTTTTCAAGAAAATTAAATGGATACAAAAATATATTATATGTTATAAAGATTCTAACGTTTAATGTGGATGCCCATGGTTTTGCAAGATTGCCTTTTGGTTTCTCCAATTAAAACTATATAATTTATAAATGAATGGCCTATTAAAAAATTTTTATGATGTATAAAACCTCCCAATGTATGTAATATATTTCACAATAATGTAAATTTAATTTATTCTTTATGTATCTTTTGGAATGTAATTAATTTAAGGACTAGCAGCCCTCATTTCTCCTCCTATTTTCTCTTATCTTCTCTATCTATATATCTCTCTCACCTTCAATCTCATGTATATTTGACATTTTCATAACAATATATATATATATATATAAAGATATTGCATTTGATAGCCAACATTGTCGGCTATCATGTGATTATAGATTTACATGAATTAAACTTGATTATTCAAGACAAAAAGGAATCTGCATTCAAAAATTGACTGATACCAGAATTAGGCATCACGAGGGTTTTTGTAGCTCAAAGGCAAAGATTACAATGTCGCCTGACCATATCCCCATTTATCCATTTGAGATAACGTTCATATATACATCATACGAATGAGTCAAAGGATAATATTTTGTATTGACTTTTTCTTTGACCTGTAATTGTGGCTTCTTCCCCCCCACCCAAATTTTTCAATAGATTTGTATAGACAAGATCTTCTAGCAGCGAAAAATTTCAACACGTACCACATTATATAAATATTTTGTGGTGTTACATTTTCAACAAGACCAATTACCATATAACTTCCTGGAAGCCTCTTGTCTGTCTCTTCACCAGGCAGGCTTGTTCACTGCTCTTGCCGGCTGTATATTTATAGTATATATTAACTTGACTCATATGAGATTTGACATTTTAAATACACTGCAAAAACCTAAATTGATGTTTAACAACAAAAAATCCCTTCTTATTTAGGTGGTCCTAATCTATCTAACAATCGTGTTTTATATGTTGCGTTGCGTCTTGATACGAAGCGAGTGCGATGTGTGATCAACGAGCGTCTGATTAACTTTGAGGGCATTATCGTAAATGTAGCAACTTGAACAATGACAAATAATGAGACACCACGTAAAAATTTATTCACTTATTGCATTCATTTATTAGCATATTTTTATTCCAAAAATTATAATAAAACTGTCGCTTATATATATGTGTGTGCCTATTCTTTTATTTTTTTAAAAAAAAAATCGTACATTTATTATTTTTTTAATAAAGTTGACTTTGAATGTAACATGTACTCTTTAAAAATAAAATCATTTATCTTTCTTCACATACAATTAGGCTAATTTCTTGTTTAAAGCCAAATCATCTATCACTCTAATTCATTTTAATAAGGGTTAAATGCTATTTTTTCACTGGAAGGGGCCAAGTTTCTTGGGAGACAATTTTAGCTTTGATTGTTAGTTGACCAATACATCGTTCACTCCATTTTTATTAAATCGCAAATTTGGCTTAAAAATTTTCACTCAAGAACAATTTTGACCTGAAAGTTTTCAAACTGTAATAATATTACCTTAACTTTTAGAACAAAATTGTACCTAACGATAAAACTTAATTAGAATAACGATCATAACAAAATTGCTCTAGATTTAATACTTCCTAAAAAATTTTTAAGGTAAAATTGGCTGCTAGTAAATAGTTCTCCCGCAAAAATTGACCTTTAACTCTTTTAATAATTATAATAGGATAACTACAAGCATTGTTTTTTTTAAGTAACTATTTGTGTAGATTAAATTCAAGTATTGTAAATTCAATTGGGGTGCTCTCAAACTCTATTAATAATCCATGCGGACTTGAACTCATAATACGGGTTTTGTAAAACAAAATGGCTTTCAAGTAAATTTCAGAGCCCATCAAAGGATTTATCAAGATAGTCTATTGGTAATTAATTAATTCACAAAAAAAGAATATAATATAAAATTAATAGAGTGGGAAAAAATAAATTCATAGGTGAAAAATAACGTCATTATTATAAAAAAAAACGAATAAATGGACTTAAAAAAATACTCCGTAATACACATAAACTGCGATCATGCATTAATATCGATTTATTAATCCATCCACTACTTTACGAGGATATAAAAACGTGCACAGACGCTGTTGTTGACCGATGATAAAGTCTATAGCTTCAATAATCGAATCGATTTTTTGTTTGAAGACCTTCCACCTCCTAATTATGATTTGGTTGACTAATTAAGGGTTATAGATGAAGGAGCCAAGCTCGAGATAACTACAGCCATTGTTTTTCTTAAAAGAATAATGAGAGCTACTTACTAATTATGCTCAGTCGTTTTTGCCAGTAACTGGTACCTAAGATACTCGTATTTCACTAGAGATGGATACAAATGGATGATGCAGTGATGACGAAGGCAGGTACGGTGAAAGCCAAATGGCCAATCAATCACATGCAACATATTGCTATTAGTTAGTTGTGGGACGTTAGGTTTGGTTTACTGTTGACAATTCAAACTTAGACGCAGAGAGAGTCCACGCCAAACAGTCTAACTACGTACATCTCGAGGTTTGACTACTTGTTGGCATTTGAAAATTGGTTATCCGTGAGATATGTGCGATTTTTTTTTTTTTTAAAATGATAGGAATTAACTGGGAGAATATTAAGGGACCAAATAAATTTCAGTTAAAAAATAAAATATTTTAAAATTTCATTGCAAGGCTAAATATCAAAATGAAAATAAGTTTTTAAAGTAAAAAGATAATAATGTTCTTTACTTTATGAATAAGTAAAATCTTCATTATAACTTTTATTTATAGTAGGATATCGCTTATTTATAAAGAATTGCATATTTATTCATAAAAGTATTCCACTTATGTGTAAAGCAAATGCTATTATTATCATTTTAATCTAAAAAAATGTTTTCATTATGATCTTTAGTTCTGTAATAAAATTTCAAAATATTTTGATTTGTTAACAAATGTATCCCCTGGCTTTGAAGTTTTGTTCTTGGGATGTTTGTTGGGATATTATTATCCCTGCACATTCAATTTTAACAATTAAATAATAAGGACACTTTTTAAAAAATTCCATTGAATATCGACATATTGATAACAAAAAAGTTAATTTGCCTATTTTTTGGATTCTAGGAATTAATTTAAAAATCTTATATTTAGAATAGTAAGCAAGGAGCAACTTATACATTCACAGAATCACTGGGGAAGATATATAAAAGCACGTTCACTTCATCTAAATTTTATTGTATATCTACAAACGCATTCTTCTGTACAAGGTTAAAAACACATTCTTCCGTGTATGTATAATTTTCCCATTTAGAATTTGTGAAACATTAATTGATTAATTTTTTAACGGGGTTAAAATGGTGAGATTACCCTTATCTTTTGCCCTTTCGTAGAAATATTTTACTTGGGTTCTCACTGTAGACCAGGTAATATGGGTAAGCTTGCCTGTTTTTTTTTTTTTTTTTCTCTCTTAAAAAAGTTCATATATACTGGATCAGGAAGACTTTGGTATTTGAGAAGAGAACAAGTTCAAAATCACATATATTTCTTCTGATCACGGATGCTATATAATGGCAATGAACTACTTTCTATCAGCCAAACACACAATCTAACATGTTGGAAGCCACCGTCTTCAGCTCATCACTCACATGGCAGCTCTTTGCCACTATACACATAGGATGGGAGTGTTTGGTTTAGTTTTACAGAATTTCAGGAATTAAAAAAATTTACGGGCTAGCCGGTTACGGATTCAGGTAATGTGGGTTCAGGCTGAAAAGATCTTAATCAAAATGGACTACTTTCCTCATAACCTAACCCACTATGTTTTTCGGGTTGGGCAGCCCATAGTTATCAACCTTGAGATTTTGATAATGATGACTAGTCGAAGTCTTGTATGTTTGGGAAAAATTGAGAAAAATTACCTAATAAAAATTAAGTGGGAAGAGGACTGAGATAGCAAAATATGAGAGAAAAAGTACAGAATCATAGGGTACATTAAGTAAGTTATGGAAGATAAATTGCAGATTCTGGATTAAGTGCCTGTTTGTTTATCCCCAAAGTGTGAAAACTATTCTAAAAAATCAATCCAAACAAACACCAAGTCATGTTCCCCCAATTTTCCCTATATTATATGGAGTATGGAATTTGATTTACTAACAACAGTACTTGTTATAATATTTATATTATATATTTAGGCGTGCAGAAGAATAAGAATGCAAAAATATGATACTGCCATACTCATGCTAATACTAATAATACAATTGGAATTATCAGCTCATGGCCTGAAAACTTATTTCTTGAGCATAAAATTGTTTTTTTTTTAAAAAAAATGACATCAAAGAACAACATAAAGGAAACGAAATAAATTCTCTCAGGGAACTGAAGTCTGTGCATGTTATCTAGTAAATATTCATATAAGCAGAAAATTTTCCTTATATACAACTCCACCACATTAGAAAGCATCTATAAAATGGAGCAAGAAAATGAAATTGCAGAGAGAGTGGAGAAGACGACTTAAACTGCTCCAATTCCCAGAAAAATGGTGACATGCATTGGAGCCCCATTGATGGAAACAAAATACGGGACTTTGTGAACCAGACGTTACCTCAGATGTCGTAGTCTATATCTGTTACATTTTGGGAGGCAGAACGTTTTACTAACTCTCCTTGCTCATTATAACGGTCAAGATTCTCACAGGGAGCAGGAAATATGGTTCCTATCACACGACCTTGAACAAAAGCACACTGGAAAATGCGCTTCTTCTTGTACGTCGTCCCAACTGAAAAATCCCGGAATGTTACATTCTTTACTGGTATTTCTTCGCTCCCGTGAATCCGAACAGGCACCCGAACCCCCTGGCCGTGGACAGTGGTGAAGCTTATGTCTTTTAGCACTGGAAGTGCCTTTGGGTCATATCCTGCATCTGGGTGTTCATTGTAGTCTGTCTTGATAACAATGCCCACTCGGACATTGTCAAATGTTAGATTCTGATATGCTATTTGGCGAACATAGCCACCTCTTCCAGGAGCTGTCTTGATCCTCACGGCACGTCTGGATTGCCACACAAGAACGTTCTCCACCGTCACATTGGATACACCCCCAGACATCTCACTGCCTATTGAGATTCCAGCACTGTTGCATTTCATTCAAAGTAAATATCAATTAATCTATCATCTGATTGTATTCTTCAAAAGTTAAAGAGAAGGGATAAATTATGCCCATCTACAATAAGAAACGGAAAACCTGTTTTTGTTGTAAAGGAAGCTTAACTTGTTTAAATTTAGGTTTATAGATGTGCGAGAGTCTTATTCTTGAAACAATGTAGTAAAAAGCAAGCATTACGAGTGAATTATGGTTTACCTGACCATAGAGCGAACAACAAGGTTACGGATGATTATATTGGTGGAAGGTCTTCCATAGGCAATTCCATACTGATCCCAGCCGCTTTTTATAGCTATTGCATCATCTCCCACACTAATGTAACAGTCCTCTATCAGCATATCCTCACAAGAATCTGTACGTATCATGAAGTGGGGCTTGTTAAATTCTTCATGTGAAAATCTAACACCAATAAAAATTTCAATAAAAAGCAAACTAACACTAACATGCCATTTCTTATATTGTATCCAGATAGCATGTGTGATGAAATGATAATCGATAACCAAGCTAACTAACCATTAACAGAATTCACGTGTCAGGTTGTTAAAGTACATCTTGTTGGTGCACAACCAGAAAACCACATTTGACAGTTCACACAGATTATCAATACTGACTTGAAACTGAAATCAAATTATAGGATCCAAAATAAATCAATCTCAGGCAAGACAATTTCTATATACCTGACTCCTCCTTATGCATGCTTACAGGTGGAGAACACATAATCTCATTCTGCCTTATTGAATTTACCCACACAGAAAATTCAGCTGAGTTCCCAAACATATAAAACTAGACCCCACGGTTTCCTGGCTTTCTTTTCATGAAGCATCTTTTAAGCTTGTTTATTAGGCAACCATTAAAAATGAAGCTACCCTCCATGACCATTTAAACTAATAACTTGTAGTAAGGGATGCACTTATCAGCAAATCATGCAAAGTTTGGGCCAAGTGAAAGATACTTGCCAGGATCTATGCCATCAGTATTTGGAGCACCAAATAGAGGAGCCAAAATTGTAACGTTTTTTATTGTCACATTCTTGCAGTCATATGGATGAAGGGTCCAAAAAGGCGAGTCACGCAAAGTTATATTGGTTATTACTATGTCACTTGACCACATGATCTGAACAAGTGGTCCTCTTGTGTGGTTAAGAAGCTTCTGGCGATATTTTTTCCACCATGTTTGTCCCTGTCCATTTATTGTGCCATTATGCCCTGTCCATCAGCCATAAGCCATAGCATAGAATTAGAGAAACTTAGAAGCTAAATATTAGCAGAAAGAAAGGATAAAAAGGGGTAAATTTTCTTTTCAGTCTGCTAGTCTACCTATTATTAATGCACTGTACAATATCATATGGTTGTATACTGAACAATAAATTAATAGTACACCCAAAGGAGGGAAAAAAAAAACTTCACTGATAGTCACGTCTGTGGCCACTGAAAAATAGCCATGTTCAGTATATGATATTACTCAATCAACCAATCTGAGAAGCATGGTTGATGTGAATGTACAGTCTTACGCTATCATAGGCCTTCCTTACTTGAAAAAAAGGAAGTGCAGACTACAATCACTCAATGATTTAACATACAAAGAGAAGTTAGAGAAGGTGGACCCCCCTCATGAGCTACAAGCTCACATTGATGAACTACACAAAGGTCTGATAGATGATTGTAAAACCAATCTATGTTATTTAGGTTTTGGGATTAGAGATAAGAGGGGAATTAGGAGAATAGAAGGGAAGAAGAGAAGAAACAGAACAGAGAAACAGAGAGACTAAGAGGCAACTGAATAATACTCTTCACTGATGATCAATGCACACGCACAAGAGGGGAATGTCCCTTTATTTAAAAGCATCATATGTCTAATAGGGATGGAGGCACTAATCAGCCACTTATCCTATTGGGCTCATTAACTAATGGGCCTAATCACTAATTAACTCCCAATGGCCTACTGTACACTTATAAGCCTAATTCCCTTAATTAATACTTTGGACTAGCCAATTAAGGAGTACAATTATCATATTGTGTGACTAGACTACTCCAAAGATAGTTAGGCCACTCCCAATATTAGTGTTGCCCACTCCCTAATTAATTAATCCAACTTATTAACTAGGAACTAGGGATACAATTTAGTAATTAGGGATTAACATTACAATGATATAACAAGCCATGGAGGCACAACAGACTGACAGCGATACCAGGCTCAGTAGAGTTAGGCGGAATTTACTGAATTTAAATAATACAATCAAGATAGCAAATAACAAATTACCTTCGTTAATGGCTGGAGCTGCCAAGATCAAAGTCCATGGTGTAGTCATACTCAATTGTTGGAATTACGGAGGCCATGAATTTCAAGAATAAGAATAGATACCTATGAAAATAAATAAGTGATTGTAGCAACTCATTCAAAATAGAGGAAACAGAAAGAATAAAAGATCACTCCTGCTTCTATACTCAGCCACTAGCAATAATACGAGTTGCAAAAAGTAGTGCTCGGGTTTCAAAAATTGCACTTTATTTACCAGAACAGAAGATTGCATGTCAGACCTGCCAAGTAGGCTTTTCCTTCTCTTAGTTTTAAGATGTGAGACTGAAATAGTACCAATTCATAAAGAAGTCACAAGCACCGTAAATCGGGGGTGACTTAGAATTGAATTATTCCACTTCCATTTTATTAATATTTATTTTAGTGTTTAGTTTAAGTGCAGCATAAATTTATGAGTAAATAGTGCCTATTATGATTAATTACTGAGGCAAGTACTTTATTTCAAATATTTTTATTAAATATGTTCAGGTCTGTCATTTTCCATTTCATAAGTCATGCTTCAGCAGGCCTAAATTTTAGGGAGTCAGTATTTTTTCGTCTATAAACGTATAAATATTAAGGCTAATTGTCTAGCAAATCAACATTTGTTTTTATCTCCTTGGGCTATCACTCTTTGTAGTTCGAGATCCTTGCTCATCTTCTATTAAATATTTTCCTTCATCTTTAATAATTTATGTAGTTAGATTCTGATATCATATTTTAATAAAGATTCTTCCACCTCTGACCTCCTTCCTCTCTACCTATCTTAGATACTATCGAAGATGATAGTGAAGGGTACACTATTCAACAAGTACAGATAGAATTCATGATTGCCATATCATTGAACCCTTCATTGGAATGGGTAAACAGTCATTCCATTAAGCCCTTATTATGTAGGATCCAATTTCAGAAGAATACTGAGAAATAGTTTTGAGTACTCCATGGATTCTCAAGAACCCAAAGAATAATTATTTGTAGGGAGACCGAGTATCAACTCAAAGGAGACTAACTCAACTCTTAAATGAAGCCATCTGTCATCAATCTATTGTGGACAATTAAAATGAGCAATAACATTATCAATTCGCAAAACATGAATGTCTGACATCAAATCAGCTGGTCAATGAAAATACCATTAGATGACGGGGAAAAATCTGATGACCATGCTTAACAGTAAGCTCAACAGGTTTACATTTTTGGTCATTTGTCAGATCTGACATTGTTTAATATTAGACGATATCGACTACTCATTCTCCAATGAGGGACTGAGTGCATTTTCAATGAAAAAAAGCATATTTGAAGTCAACAGTTAAACTATTTGCATGAAATATGGATGGTGTTACTGCATCCAGCACCAGAGCCATCATATGCATATAATCCAATGAAATTCCAATTTAAGCCACGTGGAGTAATTGAATACCAAAGAAAGCAACTTATATGAGGAGGTATAAGAAGGGTTTACTTGTCAACTTCTGGTTCAACACCACGTGACATCAGCACGTCAATGATTTTCTTCATCACAGCTCCATGTCGACAAGGGTGAATAGATGCATGCTTCCCAGGCAAGTGAGGGTGGTCCTCAATTGTTACCTGCATATTGATTCAATAATAATACAAATTAATTTACACAACGGCAAAACTCCTCAAACATAATCAATGAGGACAATGGTCACTACATTATAATTGATAACTAACATCCATTCCTTGTAAAACTATCATTTCGAATTGAACATAATCGTCCAAATGTTTGTCTCACCGTTTTGCGGGCATGGTCCTGACTGACATCTTCAAGGACAAGTTCTGGTTGCAACAGCATCCTTGACTGCAACAAGACAGAAAATGGTATTTTATAAATTGGTCTACCCGGTTTCTAGGGAGTATAACTAAACATGGTGGAAAAGACACTAATATGTTTGCCACAGCCACCTTGCCATTGCTGATAATGAAGCATCAGGTAAACATGCTACAGGGTACGCATATTCAATTGCCCAGAATGCAAGTTAATAATTCTAAGAAATCCATAAAAGCAGAGAATGGAACTCAAACCATGATATCACTGCCTACACATACACAAGGATGAATGAATGAACAATCAAGAACAACAACTACAAAATCCTTATCTCGCTAAGCAAGATTGAACTGTGCAGATGAACATTATAAAATACAATATAGTGATTCTTTTTGAGGGAAGTTTCATGGCCATTCACACTAAGGTAAACCTATAAGTGCATGTTTTAATGGAAATGAATGCACTGAAATATGCAAGGGGCAATGGGCAACAGGCAACGGGCAAGGGTCAAGTGAGTAACACTGACCTCATCATATCCAGTAAGCCACACTCGAGGGGTTTGATAATACTTGTCATACCTGCATAACAGGAAAAGGGTGGATTTTATAGATAGTTTCCAGAGTACAAATTGGTTTCCAATATAAAACGGGTACCAAATGGACCACCATTATGATATGTCAATTATACAAGTATATCAACACTGCTCCGCATGACATTAAAACGAATGAGCTTTTGGAGGAGAGGAATCTGGGATTAGATGTGCAGATTGATTTTGTGCTGTATGACGTAGATGTGTGACAAAAGTTGACTCATATAACGTAAAAGTGATTATAAGGTTATCCAAACAGGCACTTAACAATTGAGAAGATTGATATTGAAACTGAACTTACGTGATGCTAACATCGTATGTTCGGGTTCGAAGAATAATATCATCAGGTTCTTCTGCTACTAGATATGTGGACTGAAGAGTTGCACCCATTTGGCATAACAGCATACAAATGACACAGATCAGAATTATTATATCAGTAACAAACAAAAAGCAATAACAAAAAGTAAACTTTTTAACAAGAACCAAGCAAAGGAGTGTAAAGAAATTATACAAGTGAACAAAATTCATCATAGTTTTGAATTAAGGTTCACATTCAGCTATGCCATGATCCAGTCATACAGTAACGTTGAAATTGTAAGGTCTTAACAGAAGCGTGGTCGTGGGGTTAAGCAAGATAAAGGAAGCAGTATCAACTTACAGGATCTGTTATAATAATATTGTCCACTTCTTCAAATGTTTCCATATCCGGTATATCATCTTCTTCCTCACCTCCCATGTTGGAAGAGATTGGGTTAACAGAATCCTTTTTGCTGATTTCTAGGCTGTCCATGGAAGGTATATCCTCATCCTCATTAGATTTACCTTCTAACAAGAAAAAAAAAATGTGCACACATGAGATCAAATAAATAAAGCAAAAACACAATAGGGAATCGTCCAAAAAATACCCTTAGGCTTCCCATGAGTTGCTAGCCACCCATCATTATCTTCATCATCGAGTAAAACTTCTCCTCCAGCAGCTTCATATTCTTCTTCTACAGAAGCAGCTCTTCGAAGACAAGGCACTGTTAAGCAAATTCAAAATTCAGCACCAAATAGGGCAACAATGAATGAGGAGAAGGGGCAGGAAATCGGCAGAGGGGTAAGAATACATCTAATGCAATAATGGAAGATTAAGTCATTAAAGTAAAAGGTAGCTATTTTGTTCAGCTCCCAAGTTCTAGCCCAGGTTAGAACATATCTTACAGAGCCAGTTAGCCACTATATCTTACGTGACATGCACATCTCATATAGAATCACGATTAGGTATTCTAACCCAAGAGCCAAAACAAAGAATATAAAAAAGGTAGTATCTTGGGCCAGAAATGATATGGACCAAAGTTTATATCAGCAAAAGTTTCATGACTTGCTCACACCATCCACTCAGTCCATTATAAATGGACAATAATAATAAGCAATAATGAAACCATAAATACATAAAATAATTAGTAAAATGCTTGGCTAATTTCAGTTGTCCTTTGCAGCACCAAATTATGCACGGAAAATCCAGTGCTTCGTAGTATCACAAGTTTATTCTAAATGAAACAAGAAAAACCAAAAAAAAAAACACAGGAAAGGAAAACTGAAAAGATAAGCTCAGATATGTAGTGTATAAATAAGTTTAGGCCCTCCTCCTTATAAACACTCAGATTATTTACATAATGTTCTACAATCCATTACATTGGCAACTTTGCCATAAAAATCAAACATATGAAATTATGAAGTCACCATACTTTCTTGTTTTGCATGTGGTAGTACAGGTTGCTTAACAGATAATTCACCATATGATAAACTTCTAACATTTATCATCAACTACTTAATTTTCCAATATCACCTACAACAAGACTCTAAATAGTAGAGCTAAGACAGATAAGACAGATAGAACGCAGCACATTTATGCAGAAGCACAATTAGAATTAGTATAATGCTTTCATAAAGGAAAAAGTAACTGCTTCCAGAATATGGAGCATAAATTTATTGTAACTAAATCGCATATGGAGCATAAGTTTTTGACGGTCTTACCATTTCTAGTAACTAAGAATTGTTTGTCTGCTGGTAAATATGGCTTCCTCTTGTTAGGCTCACCTGACTCCCTATTTTGCGTGATGAAACATAAGATCAAAATAAGCATATAGAAGACAATCAGAAACTTAAAAAAAAAAAAGTAGCTCTTAATATGCTATTCTTGTTATATATTGCATTCACGAGGACAAAGAAGATTCAAACTTTGATTAATGCTTAATATATTATCATAAATTCAATTCAAATCCTCAGCCATCACTTGCAAGAGGATCGCACCATACCTACACTGGAGAAGTAATAATATATCTATTCACGATAAAGAACTTCTTACTAAGGGTACACGCTTACATAAACAAAGCTTCAATCCGATACCCTCCCAAAAATCAGAAACAAAAATAATGCACAAATATTCGAATAATTTTCCGGATACTAAATGGGTATGTCCAGTAAATTACCAGGACCAGGTGGGGCATTTGGCGACGAGATTATCGCCGGCTTCAACGAACTCGGTGACACTGAGAACTCCTTTCTCTTTGAAGGCCGAGACAGTTCGATGGCCCGTGATCCTCTCCACAGTGCCTTTGAAAGCTTCGTGTATTTTCTGAGATAAAACCATCTCTTCCTCGACGGATTTGACAGAGAAATTGTCGAGAGGATGAGACGATTTCAACGCCAGGGAGGTTTGGAATTTTCCAGTGAATCTTGCAATCAAGGAAGTTTGGATTGGCGTGCCAAATTACTTTTCGTGGGGTTGCTTCTACAAAAATAAAGTTTGGTTTTTGCCAGCGAGTTTAAGAAAATTAAAAAATTGTTGAAAATAATCCCACTGTTGTAAATAAATGGAAGAGAGATGAAACATAAAAGAACAAAAAAAAAATAATTCTTACTCCGTATTAACTATTAAGATGTATGTAGTACATAATTCATATTATCTATTTATAGGTATAACTATACAATATTAATAGAATCAATATATATATATTTGATAATAATAAAAGATAAATATAAAATATTAAAAATAATAGAAGATATGGACATCCACATAAATATTATATTCATAATATATTTTTTTTTATTTTAAGAATATGGCCAATATTTTTAATGGTAATTCTTTGGATTGTTAATTATATCTCTTTCATTATTAATAAAGACTTTTCTAACATTATTTTTTTATTATTTTACTATAACTAATATCATTTTTTATAATTGAGACCAGAATGATAATCTTCCTTTTTCAAAATAGGGGCAATATATTTTCCCATATATTTATAACATAAGTAGCTAATATATTTATAATATAAATAGCTAATGTATTGCCCAATATAATAGGATCCATAATTACTTTTGGCCAATTTTATAATGACAGATTTTTTCGCGATTGAGAAAAAAAAAAAAGAATTGTCAATTGTGTAAAATTATAATAAACAAAAATTAGTTGGCTTCTTTTATTATTTATTGGCCAAAAGAAAGCTTCAATATCAGATAACATAAATATTGGCCAAAAAAAGCAGATAACATAAAGCATACGGTACTATATTTCATCTTGGCCACCATTTGAATGAATATAATTTTAAAATAAAGAATATTCTTATGAATGTGCAGCTCACAAGTGTCTCTCAAATTACTGTTCGTGAGGAAAATATGGAAAAAAAGAGCACGAATAAAAATTGAAATTTTCCTACCTCCAAATTATGCACACGGTATTTCCCCAGTTGAGAGTTAAGCTTATATTCACCTTGATATACTAGAGCCCAAACCTGATTTAGATAGCATTGAGGCAGTTTTTAATACGAATATCATTTGGCATAAAATATACTCCTTATGTTTTAAATATAAAAACTAGTTAATCTATTTATAAATTTAAGACAAGATGTTAATTAAATTATTTTAAAATATTTATATTTATTATTTTTCTCCTAAACTAAGTTGTTTGATTTATAAATTTAATAGATAATTTAATTATATATATTATATGATATCATAAAGTAATAAAATTAGCTTCCTTAATTAATCTTTCTAAAAAAATAACCAAGTGTTATAATTAGGAACTAAAATAATGTGTCTATATATACTCCATAATGGCATCATTTAGCACCCTCACTTTGTCACACATTTAGCCTCTTGATACTTTAAGTAGAGTCAATTTAGGGATAATTTAGAGTCAATCCAGGCCAAAAAAAAAATTTAGGGATAGTTTTAAAAAACGCTACGGGGAGTGACTTTTTTAAAATGGTTTATTAAAAATAACTTAACAACAAAAATTTATTAAAAGTGATTTGTGTTTAAATTAAAAATAATAGAAGTGACTTATTTCAAAAAGCTACACCAATAATCTTTTTTTTTTTAAACTCTTTTTTTTCATAAACAGCTTCTATGTTGAAGGCCCTCCCCTAGTCTCCTACACTCCAAATGGAATATGTATTTATCTTTTTTACGTTAAGGGGGTGTTTGGTATGAGGGGAGGG
>JBAGKO010000008.1:23691173-23719778 GCA_037177275.1 Acacia concinna
CATTTCAAAAACTTTTATATTAACTAGTGTCTATTTTATTTTCTATTAATTATATTCTTATGTTATTAATTATCTTTTTTTTACCTTATCAAAATCCCACCCCTCTCCTCCATTTGTATCCATCCAAACAAGGTAAAATAAAATCATTTTCAAACTCTCCCTTTCCCTCCTTTCCCTCCCCTCCCATCCCATTAAAATACTTACATTCCC
The DNA here is from genome assembly GCA_037177275.1 of Acacia concinna. Classification (NCBI taxonomy): domain Eukaryota; kingdom Viridiplantae; phylum Streptophyta; class Magnoliopsida; order Fabales; family Fabaceae; genus Acacia; species Acacia concinna. The sequence goes on from JBAGKO010000008.1 coordinate 23,691,384, forward strand.
CTCTCCTCAATTGAACCAAACGCACTCTAAAGCTGCGTTAAGTTAAAAAAAGATTATTTGAAACATCACTTTAATGCCTGTTTAGGAAATAACTGAACCATAGTTTTAGAAGTGCTTTTACGTAAAGCTTAGATAAAACTCATCTCAATCAAACATGTAACTTGGAACGACATTTTTAATGCTGGCTTCTTCCTCAAATGTCACAATTCAAATTGTTTAACTTGCTAGTCTTTTTAATTTTCATGCTCGTTTGCTTTCGATATCTCTACTGTAATGGTTCGTTTATTATTATGTCATTTTGTTTTTTTAAAATATACTTTTAAATTTTCCCTTCATTATTATGCTTTTGATATCTCAATAGGGTTAAATTAGGAAAAAAATTAATAAATATAAGAAATATATATTGTACTTAAATTAAAACTTGCATTAAAAATGTGAAGAGTATAATTTCCTTACCAGCTATCCTTTCTATAGAGAAACTCACAATAAACGAAGAATTAATCTTTAACCTACTAAGTTGGGAATACCTCGTGAAAAAAAAAATGTGAAGAGTATCATAGTGTGCGTTTTTTTTAATTGTATTTTTTACATTGATATGTACGTCAGTGAAGAATATCATAGTGTGTGCGATTTTTTAATTGAGGAGTTAGTTTTGATTTAAATACAGTACATATTTTTTATATTTGGTAATGTTTTTCCAAATTTAGCCCCATTAATATTCATTCAAGAATAATCAAATAAAGGAGAGATTAATAGAATTAGGGAAAATAACTAAAATGTTTTAGAGATAATTTTTTTATAAGAACTAAATTTCTTAATATAATTAATTAGATAAATAAGTATTCGCTCTGGTCCACCATATATGACATTTCTAAAATAATAATATGATAAAAAATATAAGTAAATTGTAAGATAATTAATGCTCATTTTTAGTTTTTCCATGTAGTTTATTCTCATTTATAATTTATCTACTCATTAAATTTTTAAACATATTTTTCAATAAGGATAATAGAGAAAAATTTATAATTTATGACATATTTAATGTTTTAATTGTCATTTTTTATTTTTCGTGAATTAATTAAAGTACCATATACTCATTAATAGGAGGGAGTAACTCTAAAGAATTAGAGAAAAAGTGTGTATAATTCACAAAATTGAGATAAAGAAAGAGAGACAATGAGAGACATGTTGCAGTTTGGAAGGATATTCCTAATTTGTAATCTCAAGATCATTTATGTTCAGTGGTCCCTTAAGAATGATCATATTCTGTGTCTGAACATGGCCAAAAGAAAAATCATACTCTATGTCCTCATCTCTGTAATATTATATTTTGTATCCATGTATATAAATGTACAAAAATTCATTATTTTAAAAAGTTATGAACACATATATAGGTTGGTAAATCTGGCAAAAAAAAAATAAATAAATAATAGGTTGGTAAAAAAAAACGCATATATATAGTGCATGGCAAAATAAAGCATACATACATTAAAAAAAATTATTATGTAAACACGTAACTTTCCAACAAGTTTAAATTACTTTTTTTTTGTCAGAATACAAGTTTTATTAATTGCCCATGTGTTTTTCTCTACTATATTATGTTAACCGTGTTAATAGAATAAAGTCAAAAGGTTTAATTGTAAAAAAAAATCAGTATTAAATTAAAAAAAGAGGGAACATACACTTATTGTCTAGGAGAAAACTTACCTCAAGTACTTGATATAACTAATTTCCGGTTCGATAAATTACTATATATCACTCTTATCTTTTAATAAATAAATTGTGGGTTTCTTTTAAATACTTGACATATATAATCGTCTTCTTTTAAGATTCCAAATTTGCTTCCCTAGAAATGCATCTACAGAAATGGTTCCTTCTAAGATTCCTTAAAGCAACACTATGCTCAAGGAGGGTAACAATCATCATGCTAACAAAAGAGATCTCTATCAAGTAAATAAATGGTAAGGTAGATATAACATCTTTTCGAGGATGACCAATAATATCATACATGATGAACAGGCACATGTGTAGTTCAATAATAAACAGTGATGATCTCCACACTGAATAGGCACGTATTATGCCAAAGATGAACAACACATACAGACATACTGACCATATCTAAATGAATGATTCTTACTTAACTATCAACTTCATATATCTCCAACAGATTATTACCAAGACTCCTTACCTTTCTTACACATACACATACCTCCAACCAATCATTTCCAACTTTTGAGGAGATCTTAAAAAGCCAAGTGTTGGAGCTTAGATCAATCAGACGGCCCCATTCCCACCTAACATACTTACACAACCAATTCTAGACGGATAGCTCCAACTTGGTTCAAATATGTTAAAGAATAAAACCCACTGATCATAGAGGATTTAAATTTAACTACCCAATCAAAAGAGTGTAACCAAACCACCACATGTATCAAATCTTCTAAGCAGTCATTGATTTTGAAGATACATAAGCCAACAACAAGAGGAGCTATCTACTAATCTCAAAACTTAATCCCAGCACAACATTAATGAGAAAAGATTGAACCTTTAGTAAGCCACTTACCTTATAAACCAAAGATTGGAAGTTTGGTACCTTCAAATATTTATGCTCTGTGCATCTGTCAATTTTGTCTCCCTACTTACCACTATTTAGCTTCATATCGCGTTGAATCCTTGAGCTCTGACTGTTCCTACGCCATTGCTTCCTCACCGCTTTCACCTTCACTTCCGTCTTCAACAATGGAGAACCCCATCAAACCTGCAACTGCCTGTCAAACTTCACATCCATTAGATCTAGTGGCACCCATTTGAGATCCATTGCCCCTGTTGACGTCGAAGGCGCCATAATCGCGAACCCACCCTTATTCAAGCATCTCTTCATAGTCCGCCATCGGGGAAACATTCTGCCATCTCCTGATAGCATAAACCCCAGCCTATCATCACTGATTTGTGACGTGATCCACTTCCTCGGCCAAAACCTTCCAATCCACCAATCCAAAAATCCACTCCCACTAATTAGATCACGAGGAAAAGGCACCAATGGCCACACTTTAGAATAGAGGATAACATCTCCTACTAAAAGAGAAATCATAACCCTTAAGGATGAGGGAGGCCAAGAAACCCAAGCAGACCGGTGCTCCATCGCCAAAAAAAAGCCACTCACAAGGTTTTTGACGTTTATATTCTTTACATTATATCATACTCTCTTGCGTTATTTTTATAACTATTTGAATATAATCAAAAATAAATGATCCATCATATTATACCCTAGGGAAATAACAAACCTGCTTGCTTCATGAAGATAGTAAACGACATGTGTCGTTTGCGAAGCCCAATCCTTTTACAGTTTTCCCCACGAAGCGACATCACATTGGCACCGTTTCCCGCACTTCGCTCCCTCCACCAAAAGAAAACCGTCTTCCCCACGGCCCCACTCACACAAACACACTATCGCATTCACGTCCTTCTCTGCTCTGTTTCCATCTCTGTATCTCGCTTTGAATCAGAGAGAAGAGATTCGAGTGTTACAAAATTTTCTCACCAAGCACGGAATAATAATGACTAAGCGATGTTCGATCTTGCAATTCAAACTCCAAGAACTCGAATCCATACTCCGAGACGCCTTGCTTCTTCATGACGACGACGATCATCATCAAGAACTCTATGAAGACACCAAACAGAAATTTGTCTTCATTAAGAGTCTCTTATCGGCTGAGATTACTTCTTCTCCTCCAGCATCGACGACGCCTCATCATCTGCAGCACGTGGCCCGGAGGATCCAAATTTTGGAGGACGGCTTCCACAAATGGCACAATTCCAGAGACTTCTCCGGCGCTGAAGAACTCGAGGTTGCTTCGCACTGTTCTTGCACTGAATCGTGTTTCAACGACGATGGAGGAGAGGCCGGTGGTGAACTAAGCGTCGCTGAATTTGCAGAACCGGATCCGGATGACTGTAAGGCTATGGTGGAATGGAAAGGTGCAGAGACTGAAGTTAGCCTTGCTCTATTTTCATAACAATTACCTATTTTCATTCCTTCAGTTATTTCTTTTTAGTTTAAATCTATGATAAAAGAGATAAAGTAATAATTAAAGAGTTAATGAATGAATCTGGCTATGCTAGCATATGCTTACTCATTTATGCGGCAGAAAGATCTTTTATTGCAGCGATAAAGAAGTAACAGATTTGAACCGTTTTGAATTTGAACACTCTTCTGTTTCTTTGTATAGAATGGAAGTAACACACTTACACACATTGTAACATGGCACTGTAGAAAATTAGAAGTTCTTTTTTTTTTTTTTTAAGACTAAGTTATTAAATCCTCTACCTCTTCTAATGTTACTACGAGTATCTTTTTGTTGGGCCAAAATAAAGGCCTAGGTAGGAGAGAGTGTCATCTGCACTTAAGACTTAAAAATCTTGAGTGAATTCAGGGATATTTAATAATAAGGACCTTTTTTTTGGGAAAATATTAGTAAATTGCCATTTGAAGTTTTTCTGTATATTATCTGGTATGTATAACCTGATAAATTCCACTCAATATGCAGAAGCAGAGGAATATCCAGAAGGTTTTGATGGTGAGAAAGAAGCAATGGTGAAATGGGAAGGTGATAAAGAGAAAAAGACACAGAAATTGGGGTCTCTGGTAGGCTATGAAGATGCAAGAGATCACTTTCTCGAAGTTGAAGGGCTTAATCATGGAGGATTGGCAATTAAAAAAGAATTAGGGAATAATGGTGTTATATTAAAAAGTATTGAGAAGACGAACGAAGAAGAAACAACTACAAGAGTCAATAGCAAGACGACAAGCAGTGGATGTGGGCATGTTTGTGGTGCAATGGCCTGTGGGGTTGTGTTCGGGATGGTCTTTTCAGGGTTCATGATGCTCAGACTTTTAGGCTGCATTTATTTTGTGGATCAATCTTATTTTCCAATTCCAACCTAGGGATGGAGCTCAATTGTTAAATTTAGATTATTTTCATTTTTATAGCTTCATGTAACTCATTCTGGTGTTTAGAATTATAAATTCATTCCTTGATTTCTATATTTTTTTAATTTATTATGTGTCATTATCGAGTCAGATCAAATTAACGGTTTAGAAGTATGTTTATCCAAACTAAGACAAAACTCATATCATATCCTTATAAAATCATATTGAAAAAGTATCTTCTACTATGGATCCAAACAAACACATGATTGATGATAAAAGGATTTGACTACTAATGAGATTTCGATTTTGACAAAAAAATAATATCTGTTTTATGATTGAGCCTCATTAAACCGAAGGAGAATAGTCATTAAGCTGAAACTCAAAATTTAAACTCAGACCCCGAAACTGTTATCCAAAACTAGTACCAGAATTGTTTTTTAAAACTAGATGAGTTTGCCTTTGGACCTAAGTGGGAAAAGGTTATTTTAGGGAAAAAAAAGTAAGAATTTAAAATTGGTCCAATAAAAAATTTAATATATTTTTAAAACACTTTGCAGTTATTTTTTTTTAACCATGATTGTGCTAAGTACTCCGATCCGTCGGTCCTTGTGTATAAGAGCTTTTTTTTTGTGAATGAGTTAACCCCTAAATCTAAAATTTCTTTTAAGTTTCTTGCTACTAAATACACATTTTTTCCATGTTGTGCTCAATTAGTTACTCTTATTATTAACTTTCTAACTTCCCTTCTTTTATATCATTTATTAATCATACATTTTCTTTCACCTTTTTCCATTATTATTATCTCTCACTCATTCATAAATATGGGTGTTTTTAGGGGGAGATAATAAATTTTCTATATAACTATTACATTTAACTAATTTTAATTATTTTTTTAGAATTTCACGATTTTGTTGAATGGCTATCATATATAGGGTCATAGTGAGCATCTCTTATTGAACAATTTATCTATATAACTAAATAATTGTTGTTGTTGTTTTTACTTTTTAACCCTGTCAACATAAATGACGTATATCAATATCAAGATATTGTTAAATATTATGATTGGATTTGATGGGATATTTAAGGATTTATATTATATTTTTTCTTAAATTTTGGATTACCATTATTTAGATAGTCATCAATCGTGTATGATACTCATCTCGTTTTCTTTATAAAAAATTATTAACTAAATCATATTGTTTGGAAAGTTAGTTTATTAAAATTAGTTGAAGATAATTAAAATATAAAAATTATAATTTTTGCCAAAAATATCCTCAATGATGTATAAAATATATCGGTTGCATTTCATTCGATGAGCAAATTTTTTTAAGTTATTCGACTTGTTATTAAGGTTAAGAAAACTCTTTAAAAAATGGATAATGGTAAGGCGGTGGACCAGGTGGTATTCTTGTTGAAGCTTGGAAATGTTTGGGAGAAGACGAAGTGATATGACTTACCAAGTTATTCGATAAGATTTTGTGATTCAAGAAGATGCCTTATGAGTAGATGAAAAGTATTTTGATCCCTATTTATTAGAATAAAAGGGATATTCAAAACTGTGTAAACTACAAAGAAATAAAGCTTATGAGTCATACGATGAAATTGTGAGAAAGTGTGATTGAGTACAAGTTGAGAATTGAGACCAGTATTTCTAAGAACCAATTTGGATTCATGTCCAATAGGTCCACAACAAAAGCAGTTTACTTATTGAGAGGGCTAATAGAAAAGTATCAAGGTAAACGAAAAGACTTGCATATGGTTTTCATTGATTTCGAAAAAGCGTATTAGCTGGTGCCAAGAGATGTACTTTAGAAAGCCTTGGAAAGGAAGGGAATAAGTGTTGTATATATCAAAACCATTCAAAACATGTATAAGGGGGTAACAACTAGTGTTATAATGTCTAGAAGCGAGACAAAAGACTTTTCTATAAGGATTGGCCTACACCAAAAATAAGTTTTGAGCCCTTATTCATTTAACCTAGTGGTAAATGTTCTAATTGAGCCTATAAAAAATGTTATCCTTAAATGCGTGCTTTTTGCGGATGATATTGTTTTGTTGACTGATTCTAAAGAGGAAATTAATTATTTACTTAAAACATGGAGATAGACTTTAGAGGGGAAAGGATTTTGTTTGAATAGGAGTAAAACAGTATATACATTGCAATTTTGACAAGCAACATACTAGAAGTGAAGTGGAAGTTAAATTGGGGGCCATGTTATTCTGCAAGTGACAAAATAGATATTTGGGTTCAATTATGTAATAGGATGGTGAAATTGATGGAGATCTAATTATATAATTCAAGCGGGATTGTGTAAATGGAGAAAAGATACTGAAGTTATTTGTGATAAGAAGGTGTCCAATAAAGTAAAAGGGAAGTTCTATCACATTGCTATAAGACTAGTAATATTATATGGTAGTGAGTGTTGGGCATTAAAGGAATAACATAAATATAAAATGAGAGTAGCTGAGATGAAAATGTTGAAATGGATGTGTAGCCATACAAAACTAGATAAAATTTGTAATAACAACATACGTGAATGAGTTGGTGTGGCTTCTATTGCAAATAAAATGGTAAAAAATTGTTAAGGTGGTTTGATCATGTGTAAAGAAGGCCATTGGATGTACCAATAAGGAAGGTTGATCAAGCAGCATGGAGCCTCATAAAAAATGGTCGGGAGAGGCCAAAGCAAACATTCAATAAAGTTATAGAGAGTGATCTTTTGGTCAATAACATATCCAAAGATATGGTTTTTAACAAAGCACAATGAAGTCATGCGATCCATGTAGCCGACCCCACCTAGTGATATTAAAGCTTTGTATTGGACTCGTTGTACCCATTATACCTCTTTGGAGGAGTATGAGTATTAGGTATTCATACTGTTATACTAAAAAAAAAATCTACCTCGAGATAAAATTTGTAGATAGGAAGAATCGTGAGTTTTACATTCAAGCATTAACTTTATAGAGCTTCTTTTTCGCCACATTTAGAGTGTGTTTGGAATAATGGTGGGAAAAGTGACTTATTTATGATCGGATTTATGAATAAGTCGGATTAGATATAAGTTAGATTGTGAAATGTGATTATGTTTGGATTGATGGTAGCATAAGTTACTTATAAATTATTTATGTAAAAATAAAACATGTTTGGTTAATATGTTGAAAGTAACTTTTGATGGAAAATGATTGAAAAGAACACGAGTCATATCATATGATTCTCTAAAAAAGTTAACTAGGTCTTATAATTAGAACCAGAGGGAATATATGTTACATGTAAATATATTATGATAAATATACTACCTTTAGTTCTAATTATAAGATCCAGTTGACTTTTTTTTTGAGAAGTTAAGAAAGCAAAATATGATACTTAATTATATCATATCTTTTGTTTTATTACATTATATCGCTCCAGTCCTAATTATAAGGCCCAATTGATTTTTTAAGGAGAATTTAAGGAAGCAAAATAAGTTACTTAAACATATCATATGTTGTGTTTTATTATATTGTATATTAGTTCATAAGTCAAATAAAATAATTTGAAGAAAAATGATAAATTTTAATGCTTTAAAGTAATGTAATTAGTTTTTAAGATTCTCTACAAAAAGTCAACTGGCCCTTATAACTAGAACCAGAGGGAGTATATTAGTTCATAAGTCAAACAAAATAGTTCATAAAAAATGATAAATTTTAATGCTTTGAAATGATATAAATAGTTTTCTTAGGATTTTTTAAAAAAGTCAACTAAGTCTTATAATTAAGTATGAATAGAGTAAATTGTGACAAAAAATTAAACCAAAAAATCTATGCATTCCAACATCCCATTAAACACCAAATTTGTGCTTATGACATTTCAAACATTTGCCTCTATCTCACATTTTGCCAATTAAAGAACCAAATATACACTTTTTATTTTTTTTTACAAAATTGGATGTTGGGGATTGAATCGGACGTTATTGCTTGCAAGCGTCATACCAAACAGGCACTTAGTCAAACTAGCAATAATGGAATAAGATATTATTGAATAAGATATTCATAAACCTTAAGAGTTCCACTTCACACTGATAGAATTTTAGGAAAATGACACCTAGGTCCTAAGGACAAAAAATAATTATAAAAAAGTCCCCCCAAATTTGTCCCTTACCAAGAGGTCCCTAGGGACTTTTTTGACATTATATTCATATGGGAAATTACCTGCATGCCCTTATCCTTTTCTGTAAAGGAGAGAGAAAGGAAAATATCAAAATACGCGTCGGTATTGTTCACTCACCAGGGAACTTTTAACAACTTCGCAGGCCATGATGGCAACTTCGTCAGCACGTTTTGACAACTTCTCATGCGGGGGTACTGTGCACTCACTATAGGAATTTTAACAACTTTGTAGGCTGTAATAACAATTTCGTAAGCACGTTTTGACAATTTCTTAAGTGGGGTACTGTTCACTCCGCCATGATAATTTTAACAACTTCACTGGCCATGATAACAACTTCGTAAGTACGTTTTAACAACTTTTCAGGTGGGGATACTGTTCACTCCACCATGGAAATTTTAACAACTTCGCAGGCCATATTGACAACTTCGTTAACACATTTTGACAACTTGTAATCATAGCTTGATAAGTTGTTAAAATTTTCATGGCGGAGTGAACAGTACCCGTCCTAAAAAGTTACCAAAATGTCCTGACGAAGTTGTCATCATGGCCTACGAAGTTGTTAAAATTTCCATGGCGGAGTGAATAGTACCCCCGCCAGAGAAATTGTCAAAACGTGTTGACGAACTTGTCAGTACGGCCTACGAAGTTGTTAAAATTCTCATGGCGAGTGAGCAGTACCCCCGCCTGATAAGTTGTCAAAACGTGCTGACGGAGTTGTCATTACGGCTTGCGAAGTTGTTAAAAGTCCCATGGCTAGTGAACAGTACCAGCGCATTTTTTAATGTTTTCCTTTCTCTCTCCTCTGCAAAAAAGGACATGGGCATGCAGGTAATTTCCCATTTGAACATAATGTCAAAAAAGTCCCTAGGGATTTCTTGGTAAGGGACAAATTTAGAGAGACTTTTTTATAATCCTTAGGACCTAGGTGCCATTTTCCCTAGAATTTTTTCTTAGTCTATACTTTTCTAAGTTTATGATAGTTTGTATCTATTAAAGTATGTTTATAGTAATTAGTGGTTTGAATTTAAATTACTCTTACTATGTTGGGGTGATGGTACTTATGCTACAGATATATCATAAAGGGCGTTTTATAAAGACATCTTAACATATATGGATATTGAGAAAAAATCACCTAAATTGGGGGAAGTTTGATGGTGTTTGTTTGTTTTCCCACCCTTTTATATTCATGCAAGTATGTTAAAGTTATCTAACCCATATGGGAAGAAGAATTTTTAACAAGTGAATTTAGGCAAGCATGATTTTAATATCAATATTTTTAAGCTAAAATTTATTACACTTCAAAGTTTGAATTTAGCCTGTTTTGTTAAAAAAAACTTTAGCCTGTTACAATTTTTACATTAAACCCTATGCCATTAATTCATGAATTTTTGTCTACAAATAAATCACTTTGTTTCACTAAAAAAAAAAAGACTTTCAGCAGTAACTTTTAGTGGTGACATTTAAAGTTGTCGTTGAATGTCTAACTTTCAATGGTGACATTTCCATGACGACAATGGTGTAGCCACCGAAAGTTGCACTTTCGGTGGTGACATTACACAGTCGCTATACTTTTAGTGATGCCATTGAATGTCGCCACTGAAGGTTTGGTTTTCAGTGGCGACTTTCATATGTCATCATTGAAAGTATGTTTCAGTGGTGACTATCATACGTTGTCACCAAAAGAATGTTTCAATGGCGACTTTAATGTTGCCGCCGAAAGTCTTTCTTAAAATTTTTTCCCAATTTTGGTGGCGACCTTAGATTGTTGCCACTAAAAGTTAGACTTTTAGTGGTGACAATGAATGTCACCACTGAAGGTTTTGGTTTTCAGTGGTCACTTTCATACATCGCCACTAAAAGTCTTTCTCAAAATTTTGTCAATTTTTTTAGTAAAAATTTCTCAAAATTTATCACATAAACATATTTATTTGATGAATTTATTTATTGATATAATATGTTATGGTTAATATAGTAATATCTTGAATTATTGTAAGATGAAGAGAGTTTGAGAGATAGTATATATGTTGGTTGAGAGAGAATGAGAGGGATAGAATGAGAAGAGGTGGTATGATTTTTATTTGAGATAAATTATGATTATGTTTATAATGGTATATATTTGTGTGACATAGAGAATTAAAGATACAATATATGTGAAAGAGAGAATGCAAGTATGAGAGAGGGGACAATTTATAAGATAAAGAAAGAGGTGAAGTGAGAGATAGAGTGTGAGAGGAATTATAATTAGATTAGCCTTCTTATATTTTATAAGTAGTACATTTAACTTAAATGATATGATAATACTATTTTTCTACTAATTGTGAAAAAGAGGATTATTGACAGAGGCAATAATAATTAAATAGTTAACTTATGTAAGAATAATATAATTAAATGGGAAAATTAGAATGAAAAACCTAGGTATATAAAAATGTATTTATTGATAATAACAAAAAAATGGTAACTATTTAAAAGATACAATACTAAAAAAATTAAAAATGCTAAAATAGCCATAACATACTAAATCTTCTATTTATTGAGCAATTACAGTTTTTATGCTCTTGACAATGAATATGATTTTCTCTAGATCTTTTATTTTAATTTTCCCTAATTAGATTAAGTATATTTATATATATTATAATTAATAATAATTTATTTGCTTTTTATTTTGATTTGTAGTTTTAAAATTTCATCAACATGATGTTTTAGGAAAAATGGTTTGATCTCTTGAGATTACATGGTGTTGAGTTTGATTCTTTTTGCTTTCAATTTTTCATTTGTTTTTCTTTATGTGATCTTAATCGTAAAAAAAAACAATTAGCTCTCATGTCACTAGGGTTCGAACACTGGACCTAAGTGTTAAACAAACTTCTGATGCCAACTGGGCTAAAAGAGATTTTAGTTATCTAATGAAAATAACTTTTATATCATTATTGAAAGTCTTATTTAAAGTTTTTAAGGGGCAACGTGGTGCGAGAGCTTCTTTATACTTTAGAGGCCATGGACACACAAGTAGTGGAAGTGCTTCCTATACATTTCAAATAGAGCATACACAACAAACTGATTCGCCTCAACTGTTACAATTACAGTTTGAAGAATAACCTATCAATTCTCATCATACTCAACATAGTAGTGTAGGTAAATGTATCTTGACTTCATTTGATGCAAAAATCCTTCTCTTGTGAACAATTGAATGCAATTAACTAATTTTTTTAACATGTAACATTAACTATTGATATGAATGATACAATCTTCTCATGTAATTAGGAATGGCAGAGGAGTTTACAAGTCATAGAAAGTCATGTTAAGAATCAAGTATTCAAATATTACAGTTCAAATTTCAAATGACATGACAAGAGTGGTGGGATTAGAAGCAAGGAACTTTGTTAACTACTGTGGTTTAATTCTTAAGAAAACATTATCTTTGTGGAATTTTGTTGATTGGGAGGCTGTGTTAGAAGAGTATGGCAATGAAATGAAAATACAAGTCAAGGTGTCATTCATGTCAAATAATATTAAACATATACTTATATTTTTGCTTGCTTTAAACATAGCTTTCCAAAATGTCTTAAGAAATTGGACCATGTATGTACTAAATTGCAATAATAATTTGATGGAAGAATTCAAGAGGAGCGAGAATAGATGGAAGCAAATCTTGCACCAAAGCGTGTAAAGATGGAAGAAGAGCATGCAATAAATCGTGCAAGGATGGAAAAAGAACATGCAAAAATTTAAACAAAATATGCAAGCTCAACTCAATGCTTTCATGCAAATGTTCCAATCAAATGTTTCTACATCTACATCTACATCTACATCCACTCCTACTTTTGGTGCCTCGCAGGCTGGTCCTTCAACATAACTTGATTGCCCCTTGACAATTTATGATGTTAAATAGTTTGAGAAATCAGACTTAAGATTTAAGATTGTTATAGATTTGGTTACTTGATGTTTTAAAGTTCTATTTTAGTTTCTTTTTTTTTTTGTATGTGGATTTTATTATCGAATGTCTTATGGTTATATTTTAATATCTTTTTTCGTATTTTATTATTATGTGCATTAGGAATAATATTTCTAATTTAATAAAATAAAAAGTATTTATAAAAAAACAATTACACTTTCAGAAGTCGCCACAGAAAACAAAAAGAGTATAAGTGGCAACAGTTGTTGTTGTTATTGAAAGTATTATCTGTATTCGCCATCTATAGTCACCTTTGGTGTATACCTTACTTTTAGTGGCACTTATGGCTTTGAAGGTTTTGGTTTCACTTTCCATGGTGACATTCTATGGCTTTGCGGGTTTTAGTTTCACTTTCTTTTGTCGCCACTGAAAGTACACTTTCAGTGGTGACTTTTATAAGTTGCCACCTATGATTTTTGCCTACAATTGCAATGACAACGACCTAGCGGTGACTTTAATTTTCAGTGGCGACTTTTGCACTTTCAGTGGTAACAATTTTTTTGTAGTGTTTGTAAATAGTAATCAAAAGATAAAATATATAAGAGATTAACTGGTTGAGTGAAGTAAAAAAGTTAGGTTAAAAGAAAAGCACACATAATTATTGTATAATAACACACCATTTATAAATTTTTAGATGGTAAAAGTATACATTTAATACTTTGATTTCATACAAAGTTTTAATTTACTACTTTCATTTTAAAAAGTACTCCACCGATGCTAATTATAAGATATAGTTGACTGTTTTTAAGAATCTCAAAAAAATTAATTATATTACTTTAAAATATTAAAATATATTATTTTTCTTCAAACTATTTTATTTGACTAATAAATTAATATATAATATAATAAAACACAAGATATGATATAATTAAGTTATTTATTTTGTTTCCTTAACTTCTTTTAAAAAATCAACTCTTTTGTTCTATCAAAAAAAAAAAAAAACTCTTTTGATAGATAACAAAAATCAACTCTTATAATTAAAACTGGAGCTAATATATTTTTAACTTCTTTTAACTCTATTCAAAGGTATGGCTTACGAGGGAGGAAGGCTTCTAAGAAAGTTTTCGCAAGGCTCATCCATCATATAATTAATAATGTTGCTATTCCTATTATTTTTTAATTAAAACCATTGGATCAATGTTCAATTATTTTAAAATTATAGTAATTTCCTTTTTTTTCTTATCTCAAAGTTAGTTTCGTTTTACGAATTATTGCTTACACACACACACACACCAAAATGGAAACCAAGATATATCACAATACTTTTTTTTCCCCTCTCGATGCATAGATAGATCACAATACCAATGAGCCTTCTCTTACCAAATATGTATCATATTCTAATTTTCTCACGCCCTTTCTTCTCAAAATTTACTAACTTTGCACTGCTTGATTCTGTTTCTAAATTTTTTTAGAAACCAAAATTAATTAAACTTATTGAAAAAATTTTTTCTAATAAAATTTAAAAAAATTAAAAAATAAAACAAATGTTTTTCTGTATTTCCTTTTTCTTTAACTTATTTTTTTTAGGTTACCACTTGTTCATTATTGTTGATATCATATCACCTATGTCGACTATCGCTATGTCATCATAGGACTTGTTTGGAGTAAAGATTGCAATCGTGACTTTTGAAAAAGTAAGATTTGATAAAAATAATATTAATTAAAAGTAAGATTAGGTAATCTAATTTCTATTTGGAATTGTAAAAGTTACTTATAAATTATTTATACAAAAATAAAACTTGTTTGGTTGAAATTTTTTAAAAGTTACTTTTAATGTGAAATAACTAAAAAAAGCATGAATCATATTATATATATTAAACACAAACACACACACACACATCTATATATTTTTGTGATATTTAAAAGTTATAACAAAAAAATGAAAATAAATTTTCATAAAAGTAGACAAATAAAAAACCTAAAAAGTATATAATTAATTACATGGTTAAATGAATAAAAATGCATATACAGAGAGACGCAAAAAAAAGCTAACTATGTCTTATAATTACGATCAGATGGAGTCTTATTACATGTAAATATAGTGTGATATTTATACTACTTCTAGTCCTAATTATAATACATAGTTAACTTTTTTGGCTTCTTTAATCTTTAAAAAAAATTAACTGGGTCTTATAATTTGGACGGGAGGGAGTCTTACTACATGTAAATATATTGTAATATTTATGCTACTTTTAGTCCTAATTATAAGGCTTAGTTGACTCTTTTGGTTTTCTTAATCTCTCCAAAATAATCAACTGTGTCTTATTATTAGGACTGAAGGGAGTAACTTATGATAGAAAATTAAAACAAAAAAATTGCCCCAAAAGTTGCACTCCAAATGAAAAGCTAAAAACATATAATTAATAACATGATTAAATAATTTTTTTAAAATTCTCTAAAAAAAGTCATTTGGGTTGTATAATTAGGAATCGGAAGAAGTATATATTACATGTAAATATATTGTGATATTTATACTACTTCCAATCCTAATTATAAAACTCAGCTAATTTTTTTTAGAGAAGTGAAGGAAGCAATATTATCATATTTTATGTTTTATCATATTATATATTAGTTCATAAGTTACACATAATAGTTTGGAGAAACAATAAATTTTAATATTTTAAAATAAGATAATTAACTTTGTTAGAATTTTTTAAGAAGTCAATTAGATCTTATAATTATAACTGAAAAGAATAAATTATAATAGGAAAAAAAAAGCAACAGTGCATCGTGTGAACGTTGATCGGCGTGAAAAGCATAAAATGATGTTTATGGGTAAATCGCACAATTTAGACCATCGGTAGTCCATACACATAATTTTTTTTTCCCAAATTGCACAATTGAACAGTATAATCGTGTGATTTGTCTCCCAAATGGCCGCTCCAAACACGTTGATAAGCAATTGCCACCCCTATGTCACTGCTAGATAGCCACGCCATCACATCACTTTAAAAATAAATATTTTTTAAAAAACATAACTATATAAACAGAATTTTTGTTTTTTCAAAATTGGCATTTGAAAACAATGTTATAAAACTGTTTTGAAAAAAAAAGGATAAAATACAAAAATAAACGTGCCCTTATTTTTCACATAAACAAAAACCGATACTTAATTAAGGATGATAATTCATGTTCTTCCTACGACCAAGCTTGGATCCGAAAAGTTGTGCAAAAGTTGAGTTTCATCGAGAATTCGAATTCTGCCTCTTTTTTTGAAGAGTTATTTTCTGCTGGAAAATAATGGGAATCAGGGGGGGAAAAAAAACAGAGAGACAGAGAGAGATCGAGCCGATTGGAAGATTGATACAAAGATTGTCAACTATCACAACTATTATATTGTGCAGAATGATCTTCTCATGGTTATAGTAAAAATTAAGTTACAAAAAATCGAACTAGTCAACGAATCGATCATGACATGGGTTTAGAATTTAAAAGGTTAAACCGGGGTTGAACTAACCATATTAAAATATTATAAGTTAATTGATAATAATAAAATAATACTATATATATACATGAAAATTAAAGAAACATATAAATATAATTTATAATAATAAAAAAGATTACAATATATTGATATATTTTTAAAATTTCATAAATAAACGAATAATATTATTTTTTTCTAATTTTTCTTCTTCTTCTTCTTCCTTTTTTTTTTGTGAAAATTAGTTTGACTGGCTGGTTTTCCTAGTTCGACTGGCTAGTTCAATTGAGCCCGATTCAACTCTTTTGTCAGTTCAGCTTCATTCCATACCGGATGAGGGTCCGGTTCCCAATTTTTCTAGTCAGACCGATTGATCTGTTTGGTTTTTGTTACTTCGGTAAAAATGTTTCAACGTGTCAATAATCATCAACACTAAAACAACACAAACCAATAATTCATTCTGCAACCATGGCCGGTCTCAAGAGTTAATGGAGAAATTGAGTCTCATCAACTATGTGCAAAGAACCAAGCCTCTGGCGTCTCTGATAAATTATTGTAGTTTTTAGAACAATACCCAACTAGAGTTGTGTCATCTGGCTTGATTATTTTTGGTCCAAGTGGGGAAGAGTTCTTCATCCGTAATCCAGTAACACAATCATGGCTTCCAATTCCTAACCCAAACTATGTCAAACAACATTCATATGCTCATCTTCTAACCATTGTATTTGAGTGCAATAATCCTGAAGATTCAAACGATTTCGTATTGTTTCTATTTGCTTTGACTATCTTTACGTGAAACATTGCTCTCTCAAAGAGGGAATATGGAAAAAGACTGGAAGAAGCTTAAAAAAAAATACTATAAGCATATTGTGGTCCTGATGAACCCCCAATACTCAACTCACATAAATTTTGTGTATATAAAAAAAGAAAAAAAGGTGTTGAGATTTGACATGCATGTTTATCATTAAATAAACTAAAACGTTTACCTCATACACAAGGAACCCTAATTACAAGCATTATATTATTGTAAAATGGCGTACAACATTGAAGATGGAAGCTCTATAATGCCCTGAGAGTCGCAAAAGTATTTAGAGCTGACTCTCATGAGGCGACCTTCCAAATGGATATATACAAATGGTACAAATTTGTTAGTTCAAATGAGTCAATTGTCATATTATGAAAGTTGGTTTATACCATCAAGGTTTTAATTAATTGATTACACATGGAGCAAGATTTTAAAAGTGAGGGTGAAGGCAATGGGTTTGAAGGAGGCAGGAGAAGGAGATGCTATTGATGTGTCAATTCACAGTTATTATAAATGGCGAGAAATTGATTTTTACAACAATAAAGAGGAAGGTTTATGGAAATGGATTGAGACAGAGAATGCACGTTTGGATGGAAGAAAAAGAAAAAAAAGAAAGAGAGAAAAATATTATTTAAATGTATGTGGGATCCACATCGCTAATAAAAAACTATTTTACTCTAGAGTATAATATTTATATTTTTTGTCTAGAGTAACATGATTTTCTTATATATTTTTTGTCTAAGATAAAATAGTTTTTTTATTAGAGAATATAGATCCTACATGCATTTAAATAATATTTTCTCCCCTTTTTTTTTTCCTTCCCTTCCATCCAAAGGGGCCTAATATAAATATTGAAGAGATTTGTGAACATAGATTTGGAGATTGAAGGTATATTTGGTGTGCTACTTTCTCGGATACATTTCGTCCTTGTGTTGGTCACCGTGTTGCAGTAACATTACCATTGCCACATCAACAACATTTATCTTCTTCTTTCCTTTAGTGTGTGTTTAGAATGACTTAATTTATAAGTGACTTATTGTAGAATACGGAGTAAATATGTGAGAGAGGTATTTCTCGTATTGCGCAATAAGTCACTTATAAGTGAGTTATTTTTCATACCAAACAAGCTGTCATATGGTATTTTTTTTAGGTTTATGATAGACATAAGGTCCATCTTTGCCCCGAAAGTGTTGGGTGTCTGGAAGTTTTTTTGAGAGTAATTTTTCTCTGAAAGTAACCAAACTGGAGCAATTTTGCCCTGCTGTTAACTTTGACCAAATTTGACTGCCATTAAAGGGAGTATAGGCTAGAATTAAAGAATAATCGATTTCAGCAATTTTTGCTGCTTTCTCTGGACCTGATCCTGAACTCTAGATAATTTTAGCAATTATATAAAATATCGTACTAATTTTTCTTAATCTCAATCTAGAATAACGAGGCCTCTGTATATATGATTTTGGCTATTTACTAATCTTGAATCCTTTATTTAGAGAGTTAAAAATATTAGGATGTTATATACTGATCCCATTTGGTTAAAGATAACGGTCACATTTGGTCAAAGTTAATGGCAAGGCAAAATTGTTTCAGTTTAGTTACTTTCGGGGCATAATTGCTCCAATTTGATTACCTAAATTGCTCCTAAAAAAAACTTCCGGACACCCAGCGTCTTCAGTAGTTACTTCCGAGGCAAAGATGGACCTTATCTCTTTATGGTATAAGTGTGAAATAGATGGATGGTAAGGGTTTGAACTGGATAAATTAGGTTTTAATTTAAATTGAATAATGTCATTTTCATATCTTCTTTTTTTTTTTTTTTGTAATTTTCATGCTATTATTAATATTACTATATTTGAAGTTTTAACCTGCACCAATGATCCTTACAAAGTTGATAAACCGTATGAAAGTTACTAAAAAAAATATCCTTAGTCTGTTTTTTAATTGGATTTAGTTATCCAATTATAATTATCTAGGTTGAATTTATATCATCTTTGCCATTAATTTTGCATATGTCCAGACTTCTAAAATTAGATGAACAAGATTGTGATGTTCTAGAAAATTGAAAAGGGAAAATTAGATGAATAAGATTGTAATGTTCTAGAAAATAAAAAGGGATAAGATTGTGATGAATAAACCTTTTTATTAAAAAAAATCCAACTTTATCTTAGGTAACCATGTTTTCTCCCCATAACACATATATTTTTTTAGTAAGTACAAAACATGCACTACAAAATACAACAACACCTAGCTCTTTAGGCGAAGGTGATAAGGATACTAAAGTCATCTACTAGGAAACTAAATAAATATGTAAGTATGAGTTTAGGGTAGCAATTCTGTATGTTTTTAAGGTTATTTCCGTCATGTGCACTATTTTTTAAGGAGTTGACAATGGGCTATCCACATGAAACAATTCAAGCCCCAAGGTTTTTTATGTGGTGTGTGCATTCTAGTGTCAATATATAGCTTCTATTTAGTGATCTTAGCTTGCAAAATTTATGTTTAATTATGTAATATAATACTAAATACTGAAAAGATATCATCAAAGCCTTGACCCTCTGCACATGGGACTTTCACTGAACATTGTTTTTATTCCATTTTTGACCCTCTGCACATGGGACTTTCACTTAACATTGTTTTTATTCCATTCTATTCTGAGTATAGCTGTGTTCACATTTTAAATTAGTATCATGTCTTTAACCTCTAACGACGATCCTTATATTACCCATATATCAGTGAAGACATTTTATGAAAACAATTTAAGCATCAAGTTTGATGGAGTTTTTTTTGTTTTCACACCCTTTTATAATCGTGTAAGTGAAAAAGAAGTTTGATGAAGTTGGGAAAATCTCTACCTTTCAACTATTAACATAATATTTTTTTTTTGGGACAATCAACCGACTACATTTAAACAAGTGGAAAGATGAACATGTAACAACTGAATTTCGGCCAGCAAGGATAATTTTAATGTGTATATATATAATTGTATTAAAAAAAGTCCTACTTATAAACTTTGACCTGGATATATTCAAAAACCTGAAATATTTTTTTTAGACGCATCAAACACTTTAAAGTATTTTCTTAAATGTGTCTATCACCTTAAAATACAAGTTTGTGTAATTTACACTTCATTTAAGTAATTAAATATTTCAAGGGATTGGATAAAAAAAAATATAGGTGTTGAACACTCCTAAAAACATAATTTAGGATGCTGCTGCACTTTAAAAAAACATTTCAGGATGTTGGATATGGTATAAAATACTTTAAGATTCTAGAAACACTTGCAAAAATACTTGGATTTATTTATGTATTTTTTAATGGAATTTTTATACTCACATCATGTTGACAGCCCTTTTACTTTTATTTCAAATTAAACTACACCGAAGTGAAAAAAAAATGTTTATCCCTGTAAATGTTGACGATCCGATTAAAAAATAAAAGAAGCGTTATCATATGCTTCTGCTTCTTTAAGAATCATGAAAAAAGATAATAAATAAACAGCTAATATTAAAAAGAAAAGGAAAACAAAATTGAAAGGCTTAAGAATGTAGATTCATTATGGCTGGAAATAACAGAAAGCCAGTGATGTGAAATTTAGAATAACGAGTCGATTGAATCATATTTTGACCAGCCACACACCAAGGGCATAATTTAGGGTTAGGACCAAGTTAATGTATCAAAACCCAAAAAAATTACTAAGTTACATTAACCAGGAGTGACCATTAGGCCACCTTGAAAAAAAAAACAAAGAATGACATGAAAGCACTTTGGCTCTCCCTGATCACTAACTAAATATCCTTACAGCAGAGGTTTCAAGATGCAATTTCTAATCTGTACTCTGTTTCTATTCCAAAACTTGTGATTTCAAGTTCCATGAGCTTGAGAAGTGAAGAAACCAGAAAACCATGAAGCATAATCTTAGCCTTCCCGTTCATATCATAAACCATCATGTTTTATAGCCCAACAACAACTTCCAGACATTAAAGGGGCCTATAGCGTGCAGGTCAAATAATGGCCCATTGAAAGAAAAGATTCATTGGGCAACTGTCTGATCCTTTCCAACTAGAGAGAAATCTGAGTTACGAACATCATTATTTGCAGATTTATCTGACTCACTATGATGACAGAGATTACCATTTTCGCAAGTTTTCACATCATTGGAAGCACTGGTGCCTGGCCGTGTAATGCAAAGCCAAATTCTTGAGGATTCCTCATTATTATTGCTTATTACAGCGGGAACATGCCATGATCCTTTTTCTGATTCCTGAAACAAAAAACAAAAACTCAATATTTTCAAATTTGTTTTGAAACTAACAATTCTCAGCAACTGCTAAATCTATTGATGGAAATTTCATGGTCATCATCTGCATAGCAATCATGAATACCCAACAAAGAGGAAATTCAACCATACAGATGAACAGATTCGCCCTAAGACTCGGACTAAAAAAACAGAGAAGCTAGAGTTATGGCCATTGTTTCAGTCAGGATAAAATTACAACACGGTACCATATATGCGTGCTATTGTATGCATGCCAGATAACATATTACCTGGATGACACATGAATATGGTGGAGGCATCAGGAGTTTAAGGTTTCCCTTAACAAATGTGTAGTGAACCTGAATGTAAAAATAAATATAGTTAGCCAGTGAAAAGTGCAATGTTTATGGGCAAAACACAACAACGCGAGTTCCTATGTCAATCATTAGATTAGCACAAAAAATGTTATGATGTTATAAGTAAATAAGGAACTCACTTGATGTCTTTCTTTCCACTGGTTAAAAAAGCTACTTCCTATGAGTTCAAATATGTGGTCACGCATTTCATCATTTGTCACAAGCAAGCACCTTAATTTTACAGCAGCATAGAGCCAATACCTGAAACCCACCCCCATAGCAAATAAAGCAACAAAGAATATAGCACAAGGAAAGGATAGAGAGAATGAACATAACAGTGATCAAAAAAATGAAACCCAAAATTCAACCATATATGTGAATAATAAATAAAAAGATTCAGATAATTTGAGAAATAAAGAAATTTTAAATGAAATTGATTGGGCAACTACCAATCATCATTAGAGCCATTTGGTGTCGTATAAAGAGCACCATTTTCCTTCCACTCCTCAACCAACTTTCTGCTAGACTGGTTTTCTAGAAGCCCTCTCATACGTTTGTTGTGCAGGATAACTAGCGGCCATTTGTTTTTATTCCTATCATCATATAGCTTCTTCACAACATCATCAAGCTGAACAAATATAACAGAATTACTACATAATTCACTAATTACAAATTAATGAGTTAAAGCTGATACTATATTTGGAGGAAAGGGAGAAGTTATAAGAGGATCCCATTAATTAATCAAAGAACCTGAGAAATGCTAAATCCACCCTCTGCAAAATTTTGTTGGAAAAACCCAACATTTGCCCCGTCCACTATAGCTTCAAAGTCTGCATGTTCCTCAAGCCAGCCCTAAAATAGAAGACGCCAGAAAGATGAATGAGGGAAACTACCGAAACCATGGAACAACATGTTGGGAAGTAATAAGACAGAAGATTTGAACGAGTCAGAGAACTTCATTTCCATAAAAGATCATCTACATCTAGCATTGTGCTACACAGAAGGAAGCAACTGCAAGCAGGATTTCATTCACCTGAAACTCACTAAAATTTGCCTTGACCTCTCGTTCCATTGCCAAAGCAGCAACAGACTGAGCAAATTTCTCTGTTTCATCATCGTCAATGTCAACACAAGCCAATTGCTCATGACAACGGCAACAACTCCCATTTGCATCAACATTAGTTTTGTGCACAGCCCAATTGCCCTTTCCAATCCATCCTTGGCCATGCCACCCTCCCCCATTCCGTCCAATTTTGTCTCTGACTTGTCTGGCATCAAAATTTGGCTCACCCACTTCTGAAGCTTCGGTGCTTTGAAACCAGTCTTCAATAATACATGCAGTTGATTCGCTAACACACCTTATGGAGCTTCTGAGCTTATGCAAATATTCATACACTCTCTCAGCTCTACCTTTCTTTGCGCTGACCTTCAAAAGTGCTGCAAGCTCTTGTTCCTCCAAACTTACTCCCGCTGCACCCATTTCTTTCTCAACTTCGTAGGCTTTATCAGCCTCCAAATGATCACAAAAGCAGAACAAAGCTGGATCAAATGTTCGCAATCGAGGAGCAGCATTGTACTTTCCCATACTCTTAACCAATTCAAAGGCATAGTCTCCATTTCCTTTGGCCGCAGCTATCCTAGCCACAGCTGTAATTGAAGCCTCATTGGGATTGATTCCAAGAGCCAACATATGATCAAATATGCGAATCCCATAATCCAAAGATAAGTCTTTGAGTGATGCATCAGTGACAGAATTGGAACAGAGGTAGAGTAAAGGATTGATGTGATGTTGATTAATCCTTATTTTCTGTGAAATCGCAGAGTCATATAGGGCAATTGCACCTCTCAAATCCTTGTTTTTGGAACAAGAATTGAGCTCAGATTGAAACGTCGCCTCTGGAGATTGGTGAGTCTTCTTCCTCTTCTTTGCATTTGAGTTGTTTGTTGAATCCATGGATGGATTTGATAGAGGGGCTAGCATGTTGACTAAGAAGATTCAAAACATCAGTTGGCTGTTAACACTGATACAGTAAACTGCAGTAAAACATAAAGCAACAATCAATAACCACGGGCATATGCAAGATCCTTCCATTCAAAAGAAATCAACTTCCAATATAAGTTTATATCATGCAGAAATCTGGTACATATTATACAAAAGAGAAGAAAAACAGGAGTAAACTGATTGGGAACAAAGAGGAAGCAGGAGCACCTAAAAGAGAGAACAGCAAGGTGTTGGGAGAGTAGGTGGAACAAGAAATTAGCTCTGTCAAGGAAGAGGACATATAAGAAGAAAAGACGGGTGAAGGGGAGTATAGGTGAACGGGGGACCAAACATGGCTGAAGGCAGCGGGAGAATGGCAAACATCAGAAGGAGGAAAGCATACACGTGCCACACACAACTGACAAAGGCAACAGTTTTCAACAAAGATGGACTCAAATCTCCGCCGCTAGAGACTAATTGTATAAAAAAAAGGGATCTGAGCTAGTGCTACGCCTAATTAAAATGAACAGCAAGGATTATCCATGAATGAACACTTAACATCTGTTTAGAAAATCAATGTCAATATGTATAAATATAGGTAATCAATTCTACCATTAAAATCAAACTATTTGTCTTTACACACAACCCCTCCCAATAGTTTTATTTTTTTTAATTTGATTTTTTCTCTATATTCATGTATATTCATAATTGCACAAGTTTGAATGAAAAGCCTATGCAACTAAGAAGATCACTCTCTGGTTTAATGATATCTCGCTGGTTTGTGCACAGGGAGAATAGAAGACGTTGACGGGGATTCCAGGCAAAATAGAAAAAAACAGATTCAGTGAATCACCATGAGGAAAAAAAAAAAAAATCACTAATGACACATTAACACTCCTAATACTACCCAAAAGTAATTTCAATAAATAAAGAGCAGAACCACTAGAAGGACCCAATTCGCAGAGGCGGAGAAAACGCCTAACACAGAACCACCACAGGGATTAAGATATGCAACCCAAAACACCCATATCTGACTGGCTAACTCGAGGAACCAGTTCATATAGCTAATGCCAATCGCAGAGGTAACAAACACCCTCATAGGTCGGAAGCAACGAAAAAAGAAAAAACCTACTGAAACGCTAACTAAAATTATCATCCTAATCGCCAAAGTCGCATTGCATACCAAGCATTCGCAAATCAAACTCTTAAACTGAACAATATTCATTCCATTCTCAAGTTCCAAGGAGAACAACTGAAGAGAATAGAAACGACGAACACCGTCTAGGAAAACCGAAACTAGATGGAGGAGAAAAGAAGTCGAAGCAGTACGAGGAAGACAAACCACCTAAGAAGAACGAACTGCAAAGTGCAAACTGAAGGTCAAGGTCAAGGAGGAGAAGGAAATTGAAAACGGTGCATTGCAGGTATTTGCAGGCAGGGTTAAAAGAGTCCGCATCACGCCATCACCTACTCAGCGCATTTCTGAGCAACTACAGCTGATCTCAAAACGACGCTGTTTGATTTAACCCGTCCGGTTCAATCTTAACATCAGGTTCTCTGTCTCTTTTCGCGAAATCCATAGACCAATCTCGCATTTTACCGTTTTCAAAATAAACGCACCCTTCGGTTCCATAATTGCCCAATTTGCTATCGGTCACTACTAAGCCAAATTGCCACTCGGAAAATCATGTTCCTCAAGTCAGGGATTCACACAAACATAAAATATAGGAGGCAAAACCCTTTTTTCTTTTTCTTTTTTTAAAAAAAGGATATTCAAACGAGTGGTATGAGTAGAGCAAAACTTTTACCCAACGTCTCCATGATTCATGAATAGGATAGGCGACGCAGATCAGAAGAAAAAACAAGGAACCTCAATAATTAATGCTCATCAGAATAGAGGGTGGGAAGATGATAGGACGGTACCTCGGGTAATCTGACGACATTGGGATGCTTCAGAAGCTTGAGGGTGGCTATCTCCCTCTTTCTCTGCAATTTGTTGTTACTAAAATTTGAATTTGAATGAATAACCATACTAAGTGACTTATGGAAAACAGGAGAGAGAAAGGAGGAATGCGTGAAAACAGAGGATGAGAGAGGAAACCTGATGAGCGAGGTAGTTGATCTTGGTCTTGTCGATGATCTATCTTGAGGGCAGAGAGTTTATCAGAATTAATGTTTGGCCAATTTCACACTTCCAAAACTGCCTGTGGCCAGAATCTACCAAATTAATGATTGGCAAGCCTCACACTTTCTTTCTTCTCTGTCTGAGAGTTGATGGCAATTGTCTGCTTCTGATAGCACCAAATGGAACAACAGATTCGTTGCTGCTGATTCAATTACTCAATACTGAAACGGACGCGCAGAGACCAGAAACATATCAGATTGATGCAAAAATCTCTGGAGTTCGATCGCCTGTGTTTGCATCCTGGGCATCAATCACCGGAGCTCGATCCCCGTTCCCGCCTCTCCCCTCTCGCCGCCGCGTCATATCTCCCATTGGAGCAAAATTCCATAAATCCTGTTGAAGTTGACGACCACGATCATTTTATAGTTAACGGCTGAGATTGGGTCACTTACTGCTGTGCGCCCGCGCCGACCTTGTAATTCGGGTTAAAATGGGGCAGGCAGGAAGCAAGCCGCGATTGTTTTTCTTTAAGAAGTTGGGCCTAGGAATTAAAGGCCTTCTAAGACAAAACGAAACCTTTATTAAAAAGGCAGGTGTTAACAAACAAAGAGGCTCTTTGGGTGGAGGTGTTGAAGAGCAAATGTAAGTGTAATACCTCGTTTAATATTGATATTCCAGTAAAGAAAAACGCCTTAATGGTGTGGAAGGGGATTAGTGAGATATGGAAGAAGTTCAATAAAGGTTTTGGAAAGAAGATTGGCAACGGTCAAACTACATCCTTCTGGTTTGAGATATGGTTAGAACTCAGATGCCCTCTCATTAATTTTATCCAAGGTAGGGAAGGGATGATCAAAAGAAATGAGAGGGTGATTGACAATGTGGATAAAACAAGGAATTGGGACATGCAGAAGCTTTTGTTGTGGTTCCCATCCTACATTGTTGAGCGTATAGTGTGTGCCCAACTGCCCCATGAAGAGAGAGGAGAGGACATACAAATTTATCTGGATCCCATTCTCTGATGGGACATTTTATATTAAATCTGCATATCATTTTCTTTTTACAGGTACACAAGGAGAGACAAACAATGTTTAGAAGCAATTGTGGAGGTGAAGAGTACCAGAGAAGATCAAAGCATTCATGTGGTTACTTTTGTAGGAAAGCATTCACACAGCATATCTTCACAGGAAGAGGATGCTAAGCGACAATGCCCTTTGCCCATATGCGAGGAGGAAGAGGAAGCCATGCACTTAATCTAAAATTGTTCGAATGCTTTGGACAGGCGGCAATACATAGTATCACTTGTACACTGGGAAACATTCTGCTCATTAAAGGGCACGAATTGGCCCAGATGGAATTTGAAGAGGGGAGCAAGATCAACCAATACAAAGAAGATCCCTCATGCCACCTTGTTTGGATATGTTTGTTGGGACATATGGACCTTAAGATGCATGAAGCTATATGATTATGGGGATACTAATATGCGAGTGAATCTTTTTTATAGGGCATGTTGGGATAAGGATTTAACTAGCCTCTGTACATTTTATAGATGCACTTGTCAACAGGACACATACAATGTAAACTTGCCTCAAAGTCATGTGATATTAGAGGTGGACAAGTTAGCTAATCCAACAAGAATCAGCGATTGTGGAGGAGTCATTAAAGATGAAAGTGGAGGATGGATATACGGATATAGTTTTAAATTATCTTTGGTACCGCCTATCATTGCAAAATTACTAGCTATTTTGAATGGCCTTAGTCTTTGTTGGTCTAGAGGATTTCAAAATACTGTTGTATATTCTGATTGTAAACCATCCCTACAAAGACATTATAGATGACATTAGATTAGTCTTACATAGGGATTGACATGCAGTAATACTACATTGCTCTAGGGAATTGCTGTCTTCTGCAGATTACTTAGCTAGATTGACTCATAATTTGAGAGAGCCCTTTTGCATCCTTGATCAATCTCCACTTGACATTCCAAATCTCTTGTACTCTTGTGCTATGGAATAGCAATGATATCTAGTATTTATTCAAAAAAGAAGAAGAAGAAGAAGTTGGGCCTAATTACACCTAATGTATTAAAAAAGATATTTTAAAAAATACACAATAGTTTTGAACGTTTTAAAATTATTCTTCTATTGAAACCAACCTTAACGGCTTAACCTTGCAAGTCCATAAGGCAGGCTTCAAGCATGAGTATAGGCCCTTCTTAATTCATTTAATTTACTAAGTTAATATAACCTTTAGTCCTTTAAGTTTGACTCAATTTTGGTTTTGGTCTTTTAAGTTTGAAACTGATTGGTTTTGGTTCCTTAAATGTACTCCATTTATAACAGTTAAATCTTAAATTTGGAAAGGATTTAGTCCTACCTTTGACAATGTTAATTCATGTGACATGACACTAACATTGTTGAAGTAGGTTA
>JBAGKO010000008.1:23719878-23729926 GCA_037177275.1 Acacia concinna
AATAAGTCCAATATGAAATGATCAATTGTACCCAATAAGTCCAATTACCCCCTCAAATTGGATTTCCAAACACACACAATATCAAACACTAAAATAAGTTTCTCACCGAATCCAACGTTTGTTTGGGTTGTAAATGTCTGATAATGATGCTAAAAAGCAATACCAAACACACTAAACCTAAATAAATTCCAAAGCAACTTTGTTTCTTAACGAAAAATTCCAGGATAAATCCATACCTTAATCCTTGACTTATATGTATATATTTGTGTGTCTGAGATGCTTCTTGTCTTCCATTAATTGGACTTGATAATTATCCTTAAAAAGGATAACAATAACTTGACAACAAGGGCTTGTGATAAACATAAAAATAAAAAAAGTTGGAAGGTTGAGTTTAGACTTTCAAATGCCATGAAAATTACGCGAAAATAACTCACTTGTATGTACACCAAAACAAGATTAAAAAAGACGCACAATGGCTGATTGAGTATCCCCTTGAACTTCAAAATTTGTGATAACTTATTATTAAGTTTCAAATGTTAATGAAACTACTTGTACATATCTTATCTGAATTTTGTATACTTTAGCCATTATAAAAATGTACCAAAGTGATTCCCAACGTTCTTTTCCCTTTTTGAAAGAGACGCCCAAATGCAGCTCCTATTAAAACAAATGGCCCGAATATAATGACTGACGTAGAAATCTAAGGCGATTTTAGTTATCTGAGTGTAAATCACTGTTATGACTTCTTCAGTGTTATAAATATGATTGAGACCTTCACTTCCGAACTCTGTAAGGATTCAGCTTCCAATTGAGTCGGTGTGTTAAGTATAGACTTTCCAAATACATAAATAGGAAAAACATTCGAGTTTTTGTCTCTCTCTCTCTTTTTTTCCAATACTGCCATAAATATAAGAAATAATAGAAAGAAGATTTCCAACATTATCATACTACGAGTCTATGAATGCAATTAACAAAACAAATCGTGCCACCCAGCCACCA
Organism: Acacia concinna; assembly: GCA_037177275.1. NCBI lineage: Eukaryota > Viridiplantae > Streptophyta > Magnoliopsida > Fabales > Fabaceae > Acacia > Acacia concinna. Next base: position 23,720,878 of record JBAGKO010000008.1, read on the forward strand.
TCACTCTTGTATACTTGAAATTTGCAAATATTAAATACTACTCAGACATCATCAAAATCAATACGTAACTGGAGCTAGGATCTCCAGTTGGGAACCAAGCTTATCCTCTGCAATTTTCTCAGCCTTCGACCTTAGTTTAGCAATCTGCTTCTTCTTCTCATAAACCAGTTGTGCTCTCTCCTTTCTTTTCTTCTCCAATTCCTGAATGAAGTAAAAACAGACACTTCAGCACACTTTTCTCTTTTGACATGCATATATCCAGACAAGTAAACTGAATAGACCAAGTACAAATAAAATGAAAGTGTCTGCTTTTGCAGTCAACACGCTGATCCTTATAGTCTCGTTTCACAGCAAACAGGCACCCAACCAAGCATCAAGTGCGCGCACTTAATTTGTTTCAGGATATAAGTAATTGGATCTTCTTAAAACTTATGAGTTGTATATGTCCTAATTTATTGTATAAATTATTTGTGTCAGGCTCTTTTTTTCAGAATGCCTGCATACCCAAGCCCAAACATCTCAAGAAAAATAAATAAATACTGTAAGAACGTGGAACAAAGGTCTAAATCATGTAATTAGCATTTGAGAACTTAGATGCTTCTATTGCAGCCACATGTATTTCTACAGCTGTAGCCTAGCCTGGTTTCTCTTTCTACATCTCTGTATTATATTGACCCTGTTGTCTATCCCCATCATTATTCTCCCCCATTTCAATCTAAATCCATGCAAGACCATGCTCAGAAAGTGAAAACTTACCTTGATGGTATCATAATAGTTCCATCCAACTTCGGAAGACAATTTACCCACCAAGCAATACTTATGTCCTTTCTGAAGCCTCAACACCCTGATTTAATCAAATTTATAGAAATTTTATTAGACAAACTGAAAAGGACATTTTAACAGACAAAAACATTAGCAGCCCAGGAATGTAGACTTTACTTTAGGGCATCGGGGACAACCATCCTCTTGGTTTTGTCATATGGGGGAGGTATCCCTTCAAACACCTTCAATCTTCCAAGAGCCTCTGCCCCACGCTTTGTCTTATGTGGTATCATTCTAAAATTGCAAAAACATAATATATCATAACAATGAAAGCAAAACATAATATGCAACAATTAGAAAATAACAAGCACGAGTATCTCCTTCCATGCAAGGACATGGGTTGTCGAGCCAAAACAATAGGAAAAGAGGGTTCATCCAGTCGAACTTCAAATCATAATATAGTTTACTTTGAAGGTAAGGCGTTCAACCCTAATAAAAAACCCCAAAGTGCAAAACAACCAGAGAGAGTCTTCACTACTATCAGTAACAGACATTGATAGTTATTCAAATAATTATATACCAGTTCCATGATTGTAAATTAGGGGGGAAACGTATCTTTCATTACTAGTAATAAAATGATGAGCCGCTTTGCTGAATTACTTAATGGCACAAAATGATCAAGCGTGGTAATAAACAGTAAACTCAATCTAAATGGCAATTCAAAAACCCATTTTTCAATCTTAATTAATCAAATATGTTTAATCAGGAAGAATGTCCAGAATTGTCTAGAGGAATATGAATACTGCATAATTGCACCACAAGTAAGCAGTCCACAACAATTTTTTAGGAACTAGTTAAGACGAAAACAAATCAGTATTACATTCTCTGCTTTCTAGTCATAACATGAGACAGGTAAATTAGAATATACAACAATATTCCTACATTATATATATACAGAAACGAAGACACTGAAATAGCTGCAAACAACGTAGAATTCTAATAGGAGGAGAATGATGAAACTGAGAGAAATTGGATTGGTCTGCAATCATCATTTTATTAGCAGCATGAGTATATTTGCTAGTCCTGATATATTCAAGAGAATTGTGTACCACAATGCGTAATGAAACTCACTCACCCACGAACAGTACGCCAGAAAATCTTGGAAGGCGCACGAAAGTGGATAGGGCCATGAGAAGGCTTAGTATTCATGCGCTTACGAAGGAATCGCATGTATTTCATCTTCTGACGGACCAAGCCACCAGAGATGCAGATTTCCTCGCACCGCACCACCACCACCTTCTGGCCGTTGAGCAGCTCCTTGGCCACAATAGAAGCCAGCCTACCTAGCATATGGTGGCGCGCATCTACAACCACGCGCTTCGCGCAAACACCAGATCCTGAAACCATTTTTTCTCTCCCAAAGTCTCCTTCGGCTGCCAGAAAAATGGAGACTGAAGCAGGAGAAGAAGGAATTGCTCGATGAGACCAGTTAGGGTTTATGTGGCTTCACTTTTTTTTTTTTGCCTGTTTTAAATTCTGGACTGAAGTTTGAGTTGTGTTGGGCCACGATGATTTTACACAAAAGTGTTGTAGATGAATCCTATCTTAGCCCAGTAAAAAGTATAAGCCCCAATTATAGTGGGTTGAGCTATAATAATTTTCTTTTCTTTTTATTGTTGAGCTATAGTTGCATTTTATATATGATCTTAAATATAAAATTTAATTGAGTTTTTTAAATATTAAGAATACTAAATATATTATTTAAATAAGCTGTAAATACCTTAAAATAGTTTATATAATTTTTTTAATCTCTCTAACAAAAATTTAATATTATATTAAAGATTAGAAGAAGAGAAATAAGGCAGAGTGAAAGAGTTTTTATATGATAACAGGGTGGGATTTTGTATTTATATAAAGTGATGGGCTTCTTGCCTTATATTTATCCACACAAAAATTTGTATTAAATTGCAATATTCACAAATATTTTTTTTGCCAATGTTGATCACTTCAAACTCTATGCAATACTAAGGTTCAACTTTTAATTTGTGCCTTTACAACTCTTCATCAAGTCTAAGTTTTACTTAGTACTTTGAACTTCATCTATCACTATTTTAATTAATGGACAATAAAATGAATATATCGCACAAGCAATCTAAATTTTTCAATCAGTCAATTAAGTGATAAAATTTCTCTCTCTCCTTTCGATAAATTATCTAATAACTAAATTATCTATATTAGTATGTGAGATAGCTTAACATGGTAAAAATATTGTGTTAAAACTTAAAACATAGGGAAAATACATTTAAAAGACTGTTGAATTATTCTAATTTTAAACGGGGTTATTGAATTTAACAAATCATAAATTAAGTCAAATGTGCTAAAATAGAATTTAAAATTTTGATATCTTTACTTTACTTCCCCTCATTTGATTATCTCTTCTTGTCTCTCTACCTCTCTCCCTGACAACAAATCACAACCACTAAATTAATTATGGAAATAAATAAATCTTATAATTTATCGCACCAGAATTTAATGTTGTATAGCGCTTATTACTCCATTGCTTGGTCTATGATTGCTTTTGTTCCATGGCTTGATGAGTTCGACAAACCATTACAAAGTAAAAACGGTAAAAAGATACACGTAAATGCTAATAACACATATATAACGCAGATTTTGGTCGACTCTAGCCTTTTTTTAATAACCAGGATTAAAGTGTATTTATACGAGAAAGAATCTGAATTTATATAACTGTTGAATGTGGCCATGGGACATTTGAGGAGTTTCTTTGAAGTTGTAACCTGGGCTCAACTAGACATCTATAATAAACCTGTAAGTTTTATTTTATTTTTATATCAATTAGAGATTAAAGATCCCCTAGAATTATGAAGAATCAGACTAAGTGATGTTTTTTTTTGGGGGACCTTAAAGTAAAATTATCAAAATTTAAAATCATATTTTAGGACATCCGGCCTAATTTAGGTTTTGTTAAATTTAATGACCAATTTAAAATTTAAGTAATTTATCTCTCTTTTAAAGAGAGTTTCCCTAAAACATATAATCTACTCCTATAAGAGTGACGTAGATGAACGGTTCAAATAATGTCAAATTTATAAATTAAATAATCTATATATGACATCAGACATTATCAACGAAATAATAATACACACAAACCCACACCAATTTTACGTTAATTACTTGGCAGCATCTTTTTTTTTTTTTTTTGATAACATTTCTTGGCATCTTTTATGATGAGCGACTCAATATATAAATGTTAAAAGGCAACTTTATTATAGGGCCCCTCAAGCTACTAACTTTAATTCTAAATTTAAATCATGTGAAGTTCTTTTCTTTTGTTTTCCCCAACAAATCATGCGAAGTTCAGAGCAACCTCGAGTGCCGTTGGTCCACAAACACAACGGTAGCATTTTGGTGCTTCCAATTAGTACTATTTAACAGAACGTTCCCAAGCCAATTTCTACAGTATAGTGTAAAATGCTTAAATGCATCTAGCTTACAAATGATAACATCACTTAAGGAAGAAAACAAAGATCAGTCTTCTTCCATTAAAACATCTAAAATAACTACAAATTGATGTCAGTGACAATCATCTGTTCCTAAGTCTAGGTCTACTAGTTTCGCAGTCTGCTGGAGAAAGAGATGAAAAGAGTGAGAACTGAGAAAAACTACACGGCGTATGAATCTTACCATCCACTCACGAACTGAGAATATCATAGTGAATTCAGGGGATTGGTTTCTCTCCAATCTGACTCGAGTACATGTGAAAGAAAAGGAAAGGGGGGGTATGGTTCAAAAATCAAAACCCATATCTCTTCCTCTCTCCATGTGTATGGTGACTATGGTCCTAAACCAGAAGAGACTCGTCTCTCTAAATTCAGTTACTATCATCCCCTCTTGAAAAATCTACTCCCTCGCTTGCCAATGCCTGTCCCCACAAGATTTGAGGGAAGGAGAGACTTGGTGTCTGGCCTCCATCTCAGCTCTACAAAGTTGGAAAATAGGGTTGCAAGCGCAGGTGAGATTTCACTCTCCTTTATATTCTTGCATGACACTACTTTTAGGCTCTGAAGCTCCGAGTAAAGTTGAATTACAGACTCTAGACCCTCGGTTGTTAGCAGTGAGCATCCTTCCAGGTGCAAGAACTTTACTCGCCTGCATGAGACCAACAACAATCATACATCATTTCCATACAATTACAGAACCTGCACAGTTTTTCAGTTGACAAACAATCATACACCAAAATACTCTCACTTTGCTGCTCCATAATTTTGAAGTATGTTACTTGACATAGAATGAAGATGTAAAGGCAATACTTCGCAAGTTCACAGAACCACTCCAGCACCTGGACCACATTGGTTCTAATTCCAATTCATATAACACAAGAATTCTTGGATTAGAATGATGATGGTATGATGCAAGTAAGTATACGCATGTGAATACAGAAATTTCAACATACGCTGGCTGACAATAAACATTAAAGTTCACATTCACAGGCTGTCAAACAGGACGAATAGAACAGTAATTCTAAGGATCTCTCAAGTGTGAGTGCAAAATATGCAGAACAACAGAACATTACCTGCAAATGTTTGCAAAACTGAACATGTTATTGTCCAATCCCCAGCAGTCCTGGAGAATAATCTCCCTTGTAGCACTGCATACGGAAAATATTGTTCTCACACTCTTTTTGTCCCGTAATTGGCACTTCTGCAAATGCAACCGCTCAAGAGCTAGACAAGAACCCAAATACTCCTCCAGTCCTGGATTAGAGTCAATTTTTTTACACGACAGGAACCTTAAAGTTTTCAGATTATCACAATACGTGAGTGCTGCTAACCACCCATCATCCATTCTATGGTCACAAAGGGTCAATTCCTCCAACATTTGGCAGCACTTGCCAATGGCTTTAATCCCATCAAAGCTGCCTTCACACCCACTAAGTTCAAGCTTCACCAGCCTCTTACAACCTTGAGCTAAGATTGTCAATCCAATATCTGAAACCACTGAAAAGTAGAATCCATCAACATTTCCAACCAATTTCAAGATTTGCAGATTCTCAAACGCTGCAATCCCACGCAACACATTGTCATTGCATCTTTGCAGCTCCAACTCTTGTAATGTGGGGCACTCCTCAGCCACATACAATAAACCCATTTCACTAGCACCAATAATTCTTAAACGCCTCAGATTGGGGCACCCACAAGCAAATGCTTTCATACCAGCATCAATAACTTCAACAGGGAGCACATTTTCCTCACCAATACACCAATCAGCAGAAAACCCAGAATCAATGTGCAGTGAAACAACTCGGTGACTTAGAAATATGCCCGAATTACGAGGCGAAATCAGAGACCCAGAAATTAAATCTACGTGGTTTAAATTGGGAAATCTATGTATCATCCTACCAGACAAGACGAAGTTCCAGTCCAAAACTTTGAGTGACCGTATAAGCCGTCCCTGGAGATTCAACCAGCGCTTGCAAACAAGAGAGTTGGAGTTCCTCTGTGAATCGGGAAGCTTGGCGAGGATTTTGAGAAGAAGCTCATCAGATAAGAGAAGAGTTCGGTCTATCTTAGCAAAACTAGGGATCAGGGTTTTGGATTTGGGGTCTTTGGGGGAAGAAAGGGAGTGAAACTGCATGGCGAGAACCATATCCTTGAGAGGATTTCCCTTGCTGTTGAGCCAGAAATCGGACCAGGTGGGTACCTTGTCGGAGTTCAGCGAGTTAGGGTTCAGATTCTCCGAAGGAAACGACATGGTTGAGAAGGAATAGTCGCCCAGCTCTGCTTCGCATTTCAAATGTGCAGCTTCTTCTTCCTCCTACTTCAGCATCTATGAAAGGAGGCTTCGCTTTCAGGGCTAACGGAATTGTTTGGAAGAGGAGGGACACGGAGATACAAAGTGGGCCTCAGAATTTGAAAATATTACCTATCATTTTATAACAACGAGCGGCGCTTTTTGTTTTATCTGTTTACCTTAATCCATAACAGAAAGGCAGATAAATAATTTAAACAAGAAAAATCCAGATGATAAATTTTTAGGAAGCACAATTGACAATGAAAAATAATTTTATAATCCCACTTCAATAAATTTATAATGAATTTAATTTACAATAAGATGTTTTAAAAGTACTATGTTTAGTTTTGAAAGAATGTTAACTGAGTTACTTAATTTTACACTTAGATATTCTTAGCTTCTTGTTACCATCCAACTTTATTCCTTGTCTTCAATTAATTCTAGCATTTTATACATAATTAGTCACATTTTTAACTAGATGTATCTGAGAAGAAAGTAGCAGTACTCTTCTTATCTGGTAAGTAATTAACATTTTATTATATATATATATATTGATGTTATAATTCCATAATTGTCCAGCAGGCCTTTTAAAGTTTTTGCAAACATCAGATAAAAAGTGTGACAAGTGGCATTTTTATAAATAAAATTCGTGACTTTTGACTTTTTGCTCTAGTTAATGAATTGAAATAAGAATTAAGGTGAAATTCTAGCAACCAAGTTTTTTGCGATTAGCGCATGGTACAATTAAGCTTTAGATCGGATGATACAAAAGTAGATACAATCCTTTGAGTAATCTCAACATTTTTGTTAACTCGGCTCAAACGTCCGTTTCATTTTTAACGTGAGATCCATCATAACCTGAAGCTTCATAACAAAGGTAGGTATGAATCAATTTAACGGAATTGCTTATATTTTGCGGGTTAAGGGTTTTTCTATTTCTTTTTTCCTCAACTTCTTTCAACTTGGCCATCAGATTATCTTTCAACTTGGCCATCGATCAAATCTAAAAAGACAAGCAGATACATCACAGCTAATAATTCTAAAATACATACTATAATCTCTTTGCGTTTCAATTAAGGCCGTGGTTTTTTTTTTTTTTAAATACAATGATTGTTTCAATTAAAAAAAAAGATTACCTAAGTATTCAATAGGTGGATTTATAGTTGATTTGTTTCTGAATTAATGGAAAAGAGAGTGAAGATAGAGAGATTATAGTGTATATTTTAAAGTTATTAGTTGTGATGTGTCTTTGTCCATTTTTATTGTTAGATTTGCTCAATGGCTAAGATAAAAGAAATGGAGGGAAATAGATGAAAAAAAGAAATGGAGAGGCCTTAGCCCATATTTTACACCATTTAAAATTTAATCATGTTGGATGCTCACGTAGCAAAAAACTTCAATACTAAAATTACACATTAACCCATTAAACATTAAACAATCTATATACCAAAAATTAAAACAAATCTGAACTCTTGCTCCTGGTCGTGTTAATTCATTCAGACGACGATCGCACCATATATACTGATATATCGTTTGATGGATCTCCATCCATCTACCTTTAGGTGATCTGTTTCATCCACCACTACCTCTTCTCTGTGCTTGCTGGGTGTCTCCACCGTAGGTCGTCATGGCTCTAGCTAGCCACTTCGTGGCTTGCTATATATGTAATTTTTTAAAAATGCCCTCTTTAATAATAATTTCATTAAAATTACCCCCTCATAATAGTCTTATTATATATGCACTTTATAAATCTTAAATTTTGAGAAAAAGAGTTATAAATTTGAGAGATAATAAAGTAAATTGAGACCTTATATTTAAGATCAAAGTGAACCCTTAATTAACTCCTCTATATATGTGTGTGTGTATTTAATATTGAAGGGAGTACGTATATGTTAGTCACGTCTCTTAAAAGTTTTTAGATCAAGATACCTAAAACTGGCTAGGCGATTTTTTGTGCCTTGCATAAAAATACAATATTTAAAATTTTAATATCAACATTTTTTTTTGTTATAGCTTATGAACATTGCGCTAGAGATATATTTTTCCCTAAAAATAGAATAATTTACTTATAGCTTATAAACATTGGGTTATAGGTGAGATAAAGGATTTTTCTATTAAGATTGACCTACATCAAGGATCATTTTTGAGCCCTTACTTATTTAATTAACTTTGTTTTAGACATTATTACTAAGCTTATACAAGAATAAATATCTAAATGCATGCTTTTAGCTAATGACATACTCCCTCCTATCCTAATTATAGACCCAATTAACTTTTTTAACAATCATAAGAAAATTAATTACATTTCTTAATCATATTATATGTTGTGTTTTATTATATTATATATTAGTTCATAAGTCAAATAATAACATAGTTTGAAAAAATGATAAATTTTAATGTTTTAAAATAATATAATTATCTTTCTTAAAATTTTTTTAAAAAAAGTCAATTGGACTTTATAATTAGTACTATAGGG
>JBAGKO010000008.1:23748693-23765153 GCA_037177275.1 Acacia concinna
GATTCGACCTGCAAAAGATTTTGAGGCAGCGCCTCTACAATTCCAAAATAGTAAATTCATCATATAAAATAAAATAATAAAATAACAGGAGCAGAAAAACCTGGTTGGGGCGCTAAATTCTTGAATCCAAAGATTCCATAATAGCGTCCTCTCCTTGCCCATCATTTTTAACTTCCTCAAAAGTCTCAACCCACATATCAATAGGCTCGGTTGACTCCCTGGCATCATTCTCATTCCCATAAAAAGTCTCAGGATCTGGAGGTTGAGACGGTGTAGCAAGTTTTTTTCCTAACTCTTGATGTTGTTGTTCACTGCTGGGGGAGGGGGATATTAGTCTGTCTTCAACAATATCCGTCGTTCCCTTTTTGTTTGCATCCTCATTAGCTGAGTTTAAATTTATCAGCCCCACAGATGATATAGACCCAAATATAAGTTGATGGTTACGGCCCATTGGTTTCCTTTTGAATAGGGGTGACACAATTTTGGGCCTAGAAAGGGTGTTTCTTTTCTTACTTTCACCTTTAACTTTTCCTGGGCTTTTTTCTCCACTTGTGCTAGGACCATTTTGATCCACAATAAAGGGCTCAGACATTTCTTGGGTATCGGATAATTGGCTCTCTTTTATCCCTTTGGTTTTTGCCCCTCTATTTTTAATTTCTTTCTTTGACTGCTTTAATTCCTCCACCGTATGGTCTGACCCTTGTGGCTTCTTCCTATTTCCTTTCAAATCGTTGTCTTTGGCTGACACGTCGTCTGCAGCTTCTCTATCGCTTCTAATTTCTTTTGCCCTGGATATTATCCCATCTTCTGCAACTTTTTGTCCTTTCATATCTTTTTCCTTGTCTTTGGCAAATTCCGGGCCCTCTTTCTTTCTCCACTGAGGCACATTTGCGTTTTTCATATTTGAAAACACTTGCTGGCTAGAAAATCCAGCTGTCTCCATGTCATTTAGAACAATGAAACGCGACCCTGCATTCTTTTCCATTCTTGCCCCCCCATCTGATTATTTGTTGACGTTTTTTGGGGTTGCTTTCTATCAGAATTCTTGCCTAGTGCTTTTTAAGAGCCCTACCAGGGGCTCCTTGTAGCACACAGAATTGTCAACAACCACAGGTTAAAGAGAGAAAGACAATAGAGAAGAGAGAGAGAGAGATTGTTTTCGGTTTCTTGAGGTTTCTTTCTCTAACAAGCAACAATGGAGAAGAAAAAGAAGATTAATAACAATGGTGGCAAGATATGCATGATCTGCAAAAGGTGGTTCGCTAACGGAAAAGCTGTGGGAGGGCATATGAAGTCTCACTTTGCAAAACTTCCTATCCCTCCCAAGCCTGCTGCTCCAATATCTCCAATTGCAGATCAAGTGCCTTCAAAAATATCCAAACTCGATGTTCATAATGCTTTATCCACAACCCATCAGCTTTCGATCTTATTTTCTCCACCAAAACGTCATCATCTGATGATGAACTCGCGTAACTCTGAAATGAACTTTCACCCCATCAATCGTCAAGACTTTGCGGCAAGAGTTTCAAAACTCATGGACGAGGACGACCAAGGAGGTGAAGGATCATATCAATCTTACATGACTGGAAAAAGATCTAAACGTTGCCGTAAAATTGATGGTGCAACAGGAACATTAATGTGGCCGTCTACCACAAAAGGTGATGAAGAAGACAATCCAAAACAAACAGGTTGGGTCTTTGATCGATCTTGCTTTCCAGCTATAGATGCTGCTTTGACTCTCATGTTGCTTTCCAAGGAGAAATGGCCCCAAGGCAAAGAATTGATCATCAAGAATGAACGAGAACGCTCATATGTGGAGGTTCACTCTCATGGCGGTGGAAGGTCGTTCGAGTGCGAGGTATGCATGAAAGTTTTTGGATCTTATCAGGCACTTGGTGGGCACAAAACAAGCCACAAAAATTTCATCAAGCATGATGAATTGGAGGTAGATGGTGAATTTGATGAAGAAGAAGATGAGGATGATGTTCTTGAAGATCCAAAAGTGTTCAAGTGCCCCTACTGCTCCAAAGTGCTTGGGTCTAGCCAAGGACTTGGAAGACACAAGAAGATACACTTTAACACCAATGCTATGAAGTTTGGGTCCAATGACATAGATCTTAACTCACATGCAGTGGAACATGTGGAAGAGAATAAACAAGATTATAATGACGTGGTTTATCCATACACAGGTGTCTCTTCTAGAATTTAATTAATTTGAGACTCAAAAGGATTTAGTGAGACTTTATATATTGCTAGACTAACTCTTTGTTAGTAAGTAATAATGTGTTTTTATATGTTTATAATAACTAAGAATGTGTAATTTTATGGATTTTCAATTTCAGTTTTAAGTTTATGTACTCTGATCAGCGTCCAATGTTTTTAATATAATTATGAACTTTGCGTTATGTTTCAACTAATTATCAAAGAACTTTACTTTGGCAACTCCTTAGTTTTATGCAATAAATTAAGAGTTTGGCGATATTCTTGTATGTCTCCTTAATTAGTTACATTATAATATTACAATTCTAAATTGTAGTTATATATATGTTCATGTTACAGGTACTAGTAATTGTAAAATTTCAATTTCAATATATAGAATATTAAAAATTTCTTTGCAAATTTAATTTAAAATGAATTAAGCATATGCCAACGACAACAATATAGTTTATTTAATTTCACATAAATCAAAACCCTTCTATTTGACTTTTGATTACAACAATGGCAATAACATGGGCACTTTTGTGGATATATATATTTTTTAACGGTTCCTCGATATTATATATTATGTTATACTTAATTTTCTATTTATGAATACAAGCATATCTTCTCAATTATATTCTTTTGTTTTTGTTTTTTTTTTGCCAACACTTCTCAATTATATTCAAACATTCAATATTCCTGAATTATAAATTTATAACCCGACTCCAATTGTCTCTCAAGTGTTATAAATTTAACGTTTTATAAACTTGCACGCTGAATTATAGGCCACAACTCATAGTTCTACCGGTTTTCGAATCAACGATTGCACAAATACTATATCTTCAATTTGAGAACATCGTGGTCTAATTATCTATTTATTTGCATTGATTTTTATTTCAGGATGTCAACTTATATGCACTTTTTGTTTAACTTAATAAAAATTTGGCAGCTTTTGCTGCTTAAGCTCAACACCAATTTACAAGCTATAATTGATCTCTATTTTTTTTTTGTTTATCGAAAGCTATAAGTGGTCTAGAGTAGTAAACGTTTTTGGGAAAGTTATATAACCAATTAAATCAGACAATATTTGAATTTTGGCAAAAAAGGGGACAATATTGAATATAACTCAATTAGATAGCGCTGTAGAGCAATTTCACTTTCTGATCCCACAATGTTGAGAGGAGTAAGTGTATGATTTAATGAAATTAATGCCATAGTCTTGGAGTAGTTATGTTGGATCAGGTTTCTCGCATAAGCTTTTTTTCTCATCATCTTGAAATCTTACCAATGAGTTTTCAAAAATATAAAATGGATAATCATGGTTTATATAAATGAAGGGTCTGGATTGGCTTATGAGAGATGATGAGAAAATTGGCTAATGAGATAATCTACTTCTAGTTATGTTTGACCTTTGTCACCAAATATAAATATGGCTTTCAAGTTTCAACTCTCTAAGTTTTCAAATTACAGATAAAAAATTAATAAATAATCTTATACAAATAAAGTTTTTTCATTTTACAAAAAAGTTAAATCTGTAACGCAATTTTGAAAATTTTAAAATAAAAAGCTACAGAGAGACCATATACCTGAAAAAAAAAAAAAATACGAGCACACAATTATAAACTTTTGCATGGCTCCTTTCATTATATTCAGGCCATTGCAACGATATATGGACCATATACAAATTAGATTTAGAAAGTACATATTTAAAGTTTTTAATTTATAATTTAAAAATAATAAATTAATTTGTTAAAGAGAGATATTTTATTAATAAAAACTATAATCATTCCATAATTTGTATATATTAAAGTAAATAAAATTTAAATTTTGATGGCATCAGAACTTATGTTCATCAAAACTTAAATACTTTAAATTCTCCCTCGTACAGAACGATATCCTTCCTGTAAAAACAACCATGAATTGAAGGATCTTCATCATAAACTTTTTCTTGTTTGTTTGCCACATTTTGATGGAAAATGACAAAATGTAGAAAACCAGATTGGTTTTAGGGAAAAAAAAAAGGAAAAACAATCTATAAAAAGACAATCAAGAATTGCCTCTTGGGATGTGCTATTTTTGTCAATTTGTTTAATCCTATCATAGATTGAATATATATAGTAGCTGGAAATATCGAAAACCAGATTAGGTTTGAAACAAACAGAAAAACCAGATTTGAATTGGTTCTGTTGTCCCTTACAAGGTGAAGGGTAGGTGAAAAAGAGACTCGTAACCCTAAACTCATCAAACTCGTGAGCTCACTCGGCAAATTTAATGTTTTTGTATTTTGTACTTATACAATCATGTCAATTTACTCTCAAACTCGTGCTAGATTAATATTTGATTAAACTAGCCTATCGAACTCAGGGCTTGATGGTGAAAGTGTTTGCCTTTCATTCTCTTGAATGTGAGTTGGAACAAGACAATTTCACAATATTTGATTAAACTCACAACTTTGTCTATCAAACACTACGAAAAAAAATTTGTTTTTTTTGACATAACGTGCCACGGACAATTTTTCCATCGCAAATTTTGTTGAAAATCTGTGGAAAAATATTTCCAACGAAATTTCTGATGGAATTAGTTTGCTACAGAACACAAATCTATGAGAAATTCTGACATTGTTCGTGGCAAAAGTTTCCGGCGGACTTTCAGACGGAATAATTTTCCCACAGAAAAATTCCGTGGGGGGAAATTTTCCCACGGAATTTTTTATGGGAAATTCCATAGCAAACTTTAAAAATTATTATTTTTAAATAAATTGAATTTTTTAAATAATATTTACAATATTAATTATTAATTAATTATAATTTAAAATACTTTTTATTTATTATATTTATATTGAAAATAATATATATTAATTATTAATTAAAAGTAATTATTATTTAATTAACATTATAATATTAATTTTAAATAATATTTTTATTTAAAATTAAAACATATAATATTATATATACAAAAATATATATTTATATATAATTAATTAAATTTAAAATATTATATATATATATATATATATTACATTGTGATAATATTTCGCAAGTTCATCTCGATACAAATGGCAATGTCTCACCCGCAAAGGCACTACGAGCATAAGGTTGCAGGTTTGAACAAAGGAGGGCAACATTATCAGAATTAAAATGCACGGACACATGGTGGCATAAGGAGGCGACACGTGGCAACATAAGGAGGCCCACTTCAATTAAAAAATATTTGCGACGGAAAATTGTGACGGAATTTCCCACAAAAATCAATTTCGTGGGAAACTTCTGTGGGAAATTTCCATCAAAAATTTGCAACCGAATTTAGATTCGTCGAACATAAATTCCATCGTGACAAATTCTGTCAGAAATTTAATGATTTTTTATAGTGTCATTTATTTCTTAATGCAGTTACGGAAGTTATATTTCTTTGTATGTGGCGGCATGCACGTGTGCCAATATTCCGCCACTCACTAATTCTATCAAGGCACATGATGCATGCAACTTATCGTTCTAACAACCTTATCATTTAGTCTTATTACGAAGTGAAGTTAGTAATGAACTTAATCTGAATCGAATCTACCAAATGGTCAGGCTGCTAAAAAACCATGACTAATGAGCTTCAAATTAGGCAATGAATGATTAAATAGATAATTGATAATGTCATAAAGTAACTACCAAAGTGATCTGAATTGCATAGCATCATCAAGCTAATAACTTCGTCAAGGAAGATGTAGTCAACGTCAATAACAGTATATCTTCCTACAGACTTCCTTGTAAACCACATTGGTGGTGGTCCTTATGCGATCATTCAAATTACTTGGGACATCTAATTTCAAGCCATCCATACTGTTAACCTTAGATAATGCAACATACAATTGCCCATGCGTAAATACAAATTTATAAAGGTGTATCCCAACATGACGAATAAATTCCCTTAGCTTTTATTAATAGTCATTGCAAAACTGTGTTCAATGGGAATTGCCTCCTTTGTATATGAAAAGGCCATCTACTTTCAGAATGGTTCATATACATCATATGAATTAAGACCTTCTTATTAGGGTTTGATCCATTTAGTGTAATGGCTTCAATTACGTTCTTTCTAAGCTCCAATATACATAATCGAGTACCATTGCACAACCCTGATTCCTCAATAGCATAATAGGAGCTTCTACTTTCAATGTGAGCTTGTATGGTGGCAAGCCAGAGGTGTTAATCGTGTTCAAGAATTCAATTGTGTATAAATTGTTAAAACTATCACTATCATTTGTAGATTTGCGAACAAAGTTATAACTAAAGAAGTCTTTACAATGACCAAGCAAAAATGAACACATGTACTCATTTATTAAATTCACCATGTCTATAATGGGTGCCAATATCGCTTGGTCATTAAAATATTCATTGTTGGAAAGGTTGTCAAGAAGATTAGGTAGATTTTGCAATGGTCTGTATTGGATTTTGCAATTTTGGAAGCAAAAAATTGATCTAGAATCTCAATATGGTACACACCATCATGTGAAGCACCTACCTTTCCATCTCCTACATCTAGAAGCCATTGAATAAATCATTGAAACTGGCCAATGCTAATATTTGAAGCTCTAGTAGTCAACCTCATTTTTTCATTAGATGGAATATAGTGCAATAATCCCACAAGGTTGAAGATAAAATTCATGCATTAACAATTGATGCCCTATTACGTTTTGGAATTACTAGAAGTATCTGACAGAAGTCACCATCTAGAAGAATGCATTTTCCATCAAATGGTAAATGGGAATGCATAATATCCTTTAGATTACGATCAAACACTTCAATGCAATACCTTATACCATTGGAGCTTCATCCCATATTAACTTCATTCTAATAATCGGGTTTGCAAGCGCAGAGTTATGTTTAATTGAGCATATTGAAAACTCATTAATCTATATTGGAATTGCAAATTGTGAATGAGCTATCCTACCTGAAGGAAGTAAAGTTGTTGCAATTCCACTTAGTGCAATTGTTAGCACAATATCCATGAACAAAAAAGAAGCCTCATGATGATGCATGCAATGAGCTCATAACATGATCAAATATCATTTTTTGCTCATCAGTAAGTGAATCTTCTAATCTGGTAGCTTCAGACTGAAGTGCTATTTGGTCATAAGCTCATTTCTTGTAATATGAGGTTATTTGAAAGATCAAATGATGATGTTTCATCTGGAATAGGCAAGATTGGATAGTCATTAATGCTCTTCCCATGATCCCTTGACATTACATTGATCTCTTTCAATGCATCTTGTTCTTTGTCATAATTGCATATAGCAAAACCTGCAACAAAGAATGAGAGTAATAAATGGCACACTTCAACATGAATTTAGGAACATTCTCTGCTTAACATAAGATGAATTTATAAATAGCTCACTTGCATAATTGGGATAATTATACGGAATATATAATAGGTCCTCGGATAGGATCTTTGAGCATTTTTTCCAAATTGAATTAGGATGTTGCAAGCAGTTATAAAGAAGCATAGTTACAAAAAGTCTTCTAAATGAAGTGCCAGTTGACCAAGAACATGCTTATTCAATAGCATTTATATTCTTTGTCATTATCCAATAGACCTAAAGCATCACATATGACCCATGTCAAAAGGATCGGCTGGAATTTTTTTTATTTTTTTATTTTTTGGGAATGAGAAGCCATTCCCCCAATGAATAGTGTTTTGGGTGAGGAGCCATATGAGCCCTGTCAAAAGGATCGGCTTGCAGTGGATTCGTATTAGGAGATAGGTTGATTACTATATGGTGCAAGATTTCTCTCATCATATAATTTATGATTGAGTTGAAGTTGATCAAATACTGTAGAAGAGGTTAGGTTAGTTAGCTTGCCAAGTACTCTTATTGAATTGCATGGAATGGCTGCGTCATATATCACTACCTATCTTTAATAGGTTACTTCTTCACATTGCCATGCATCTTGAACTTCTCTCTCTCTCCAACCGTTGGTCTTTTTCTTATGAGTTACCTAGTTCCCATGGTACAGTGCCTACAAATAGAAGAAGATGGCTATAACCACTATATACTAACGCCCTTAGACTGGGTTTAAGCGATATGGAGCACCATTGATCTGACAACGTGTCATCATACGGACAAGCTTAAGGAGGAGGAGGAGGAGGTAAGCGCAGAAAAGAAAATTCAAGTAACACTGGCAATGGACATGTTTTTGGCCGAAAAGGCTCATATCTCTGCAGAATAATTTGTAGAGCTACACACAGCCATGGAATGGGCAGTGTCATGGCTGTTTATTGCTCCTTCAAGCTGCTTGTTTGGTTTTCTTTTCTGTTCATGTTGGTGTTTAATCTTTTCTCTTGATATGTTTATGTTTGTTCCTTGGTCTGCATATTCAATTTTGGCTCTTTGCTTGTCACCATGAGTTTTATTATCAGTCTTATGTTGTTTGTTTGTGATTTTATTTAATTTTGCTTTATATGGGATGTGCCTTTAGTCGACGTTATTCTCTTTTCCAGTTGTATGACAAATTTTTTTGACCCAAAAAAAAAAAGAAAAAATTTAAAAAAAAAAAACCCATCTGAAGGTACATATATTTTTACTTAATTGTTAATTTGCTACCTGCATATTTTTTTCTCTTAATTAAATCATTAATTTTGTTTTATTAACCTCATTAGCTCCCATAACTTTGCTTTATTAGTATTGTTATAGCTCTTGTAACGGTATTGACAAAGAAAAATTAAAGCATTTAATTATGAGGAAAAGCACACACAAGCACTAAATTAAAAATTGAATTGAAGTATAGAAACCTTTAAATGGTTTTTTTTAAAAAAAAAAATATAAGCTATTGAGTTTGGATTTTTCTTTTCCCTATGATTCAAAAGGTAATTTGTAAAATCTCTCTCAAGTCAAAAATAAGTGTTTGATTCCATTAATTTACTCAATCTCTTGACACAATTGATAAAATTCAAATTAAAGCTCCAATTTTAATGTGACTATGCAAGGTTGGCTAGTATATCTCTATCTTGATAATAAAACCATACATTCATCATGCAAACTTTAAGTTATTACATAGCTTTACATAAGTTCTACACTCAACCTAACCCTCTCAAGCATCAATCAAATGAACCTAACAATCTCATTGGTGACTAATCAAGAAGAAGCATTAAAAAAAAGAGTAAAATCGTCCCAAATATATCATTAATCACAAAAAGATAGGAGTATTCAAGTGTTAAATAATCCATACAAGAGTTCAAAAATATCTTAGGATAACATATTCAGCAAATAGCCACAAATATTGTTAGTAATTATAGTCATATTAGCAAAATAAAGAAGAAAGGGAAGAAATCAAAAGAACTAAGGGAAATGAGCTTGACTTTCTTCAAATCTTTAATCTCCAATTGAATCTCCTATAAGAACAACAAACCCTAGTAAAAGAAAAGCCCCCAAGCTACCCAAGAAGTGAAGAATGAGGATCCTGGTTGTGTTTCTCAATATTTGTAGCTGTAGAATCTGTTTAGCTCTCAAAATGCATAACCTCATTAAGGCCCTAGAATCTGTTTAGCTCTTAAAATGCACAACCTCATTAAGTCCAAATGGCTACAAGCAAGACCTTTTGCCGCCCTCAAAAACTGTTTGTCCAATTCTCTGGCTGCTGCTTTGGTTGAGGTCCAAATCTTCTCTTCTTTTCTCATCACTTCTACAAAACTTTATGGTTGTTAACTTTCAAAAACTTTTTGTCATATTCTCTAGCCATTGTTTTTCTTTATATACGATGGTTTTTAATTGTAAAAAACTTTTTGTCCTATTCTCTAGCTATTGTTTTTCTTTATATATAGTGGCTTTTAATTATTCATATATTTATATATAGCGGTTCAACAACTGTCATATATTGTTCTCCATATATGGCGATTTTCTATTAAGGACTGTCATGTTTGTGTTACTTATATCTGACGGTTGTTTAATATGTATATATGACAATTTTTGACAAACAACCACCAAGTATTTCATATGTTTCAAACAACATCTACCAAGGTTATTCTTTGGCAATAATTCATACTTCTCTAGCAAACAAATTCATCACGGTATTGCTTTAATTTCTCTTGAGCACAATAATATTAATTATTCTTGCAACATCTTACTCTAAAGTCTTTATTAGAGCTATCTATTTGAGAAGGAACCATTAATATTCTTTAGAATTCTTAAGTTCTCAAATACTTTACTAAAGTATTTTAATATAACACTTGTCATGGAATTGAATTTTACTGAAAATTTTAAAATTCCATAACTAATTTAATTTAACTTTGAAAATAGTGGTTCATAGCTTCAAAACTAAGCTCTTTCAATGTTTTTCATAATAAAATAAAGACTCAAACTTATCAGAGTCATATTGGATCTAGAATTTGCTTAAAATTTAATCTCTTTATAAAATTTTCGCTGCGCATTCCAGAATTCTGATCCAACTTAGAAAAATCATATCTTTTTATCTACACGCCCAAAAATTATAAATTGTCACTCAATTTAAAGCTTAGGATGTGTACTATTATCATATAAAATATTAAGGTATAACTAAAACGTTTACTATATAGAATTCTGAATGTCAACAACACGTTCTGCTACATGTATCCTTCTTTACTACACTCATATTTTATACCATATTTGTACTCTAGGCTACCAATTCCCTTTTAGGAGATAATATACATTTGAAAATAACAAAAAGATATATGCAATGTTTCTTATACTAGGGGCATGATATATATATATATATATATATCTGTGTGTGTGTGTACAAAATGCTTCACTAAGTCCGCCTTAGCTAGCAACCATCAGCTTCCTTCTTATTCAGCTTCCACTTGTCACTATGCTCTTGGTCTTACTGTTTATTATGGAAGATAGGGGTGAGATTTGAGGAAATCTCAGTAGCAACAACCTTTCATTATACTAAATATACAAAGTTAATAACTATGAATGTAAATACAAACCATAATAAACAAAACCTTGTAGTAAATTGAGCTGAAAAGCTAACTAGTACACAATCTCTTGTAGATAGACAACTATATAAATAACTGGTGCACAAATATTTCACAAATAGATAATATAAATACATAATAGATATATATGAACTAGTGCACATGCTAGGCAAATAATTGCTCTGCCGATCTATTTGCTGCTCATGGCCATAGCAATTAACTATGCAAGGGAAAAATACATGTTCTCATGCTTAATTACAGCAAAATGGTGCATACATCATGCTACAAATAATGCATAATAACATGAGCGGAAAAGAGTCGCTACCTTTTGCTCTTCCTTCCATATTATCTTCACCTTGTTTCTTTGTTTGATAATTCCTTTGTGGACTTGGGTAAATATCAAAACCTATCATTATTATATTACTAAGGATAGATTAATACTTTACCATTCATAACTTATACTTAGCTAACACTTCTCAAGATCTTTACTTTAAAAAAAATATACCATTAGGCTTTCATTACCCAATTCAAGTGAAAAATTCATTCTCAATTACAGAATTTATTAAATTCACTTTCTCCCTCATATTCTTCCCTATTGTAAATATGCTTTTATAAGTGCCAGTAAAATTCTGTTTTCATGTCTTAGGCTTTTCCATTTGGTTCTTAGCATATCCCTTAGTAGAATCCATTGAATACATGGGAAGCATTTAGTTATACAAGATTAGTCCTATCTCTATGAAACAACCCTTGTTCAACATTTAAGAACCCAAAACAACAATTAGAAATAGTTTTTGGTAATTCCTAAGTTTCATCCCTTAACACATGTATAATACATAGTCATCTTATTCCAATTAAACTACTCTCCTACACATTTCAACAAACACCTTGTGTTCATTAACAGTCAAACAAGTTTATCAAATTTCTGATCCTCAATCCTTTTCCAAACACTTTTCTTATCATCAAGGAACGAAAGTTCTATTCTTTCCTAATACAAGTATTTACCAAGAATCAATTAAAACTTACACTGTTTTGTCCACAACTAACCAACCACATGACCTATAATTTTTCTTTGGGCATTTTAACAAACACCTTGACCGCATTCAAAAACAGAATCAAGTTACAGCATTGTTGTAAATACCACATATTGCTAATCACGCAACTTCAAACAGCTACGGTAGATCACAAAGTTTCCCAAGTTAAATTCTTCACGTATCACTTATAATTTCCCAAACCCAATGATCTTCCCTTGCAGTAATCACAATTTCATCAAAATGCTTATCCAAATAAGCTTTCTTTTCAAAGTTTAAGGCCAATATTAATAAATGCCTTGTTTCGTTATGAATAATGCAGCAGAAAATAATAATAGGGAACCACATAATTCGGCAGTCATTCACCATATGCCACTGATTCCTAACACACTCTACATAATTATGCAGGCAGATCATCTCAGTTCCAAACAGATCAGCACATCATATTCTTCCTAATTACTTAAACAGAGGTTTGGCCTACACCCTTCAGCAGAAACCAACGACAAATATGTATATATTTTTGGCAACCGAACTGATTTGTACATACAGCGACGGTTAAATATATATATAAATATCCAGACAGCCATTTTCGGTTCCAGCAGAAATACACACATTCTCGGTTCAAACACACAATCTCAGTTCAGACATATACTCTCGGTTCCAGACAGAGAAATGCACAACAAATTCAACCTAATCAATTATTCCGAGATTCAGACACACATTCTCGATTTAATTCCAAATAGACACATTCTCAGAAATCAAAGAAACACATTCAGTTTCTTTAGTAGACACATTCGGTTTTCAGTTCCAGACATTCTCAGTTCTATTACACAGCAATCAGACCACATGCAACCATCGATTTCTCATTTTCGAACCAGACACACACACATTCAGTTTCTTTCAAATCGAAATAGAAGCAAGACGAAATTGAGAATGGGAACACAACCAAGAAGCTAACCTTAATCGAAATCCAAGGTTGCATGCAGTGATTATCTTCTCCGATGGATTCCCCTGATCTCGTAAGCGATCGCTGCACTCTGTTCTCTCTTTCGAGTTGTTGGCCGAAGGAAATGGTGAGGAATGAGAGTGTGAAATCGGTTTAGTAAAGGTGAGGGGTGAAAAAAGGTAAAAATTGGACATTTTGCATTTAATAACTTTAGATTTCTTTTTTTTAATGTTGAAATACTAAATAATATCTAAAAAAAATTTATGATAAAATATTTCTTTTTTATTTAGCTTATTTTATTCATAAGAAAATTTTTTAAAAAAAATATTAAGGCAAATGATAACCTCTAACTATTTTTCTTGAATTATTTCAAAAAATTTAGCCTTTAATTCCTAAAATAGCTTTTAAATTGTTTGGACTACTTTTGGGGAAATCAAACCTTTCCATGATTTTCAAAATCCTAAAATAAGATTATATAATGATTCCTCAATCATTTATAGGTCCTTGACTAATCTTTAGTTAATCAATTTCCTTAAATAAAATCTTGCCTAAAATCAGGATCTTAACCAATGATTTACTTTTAGGCATTAAACTTAACAATTTCTCTCAATATTCCCCTTCATTATACAATAATTAATTCCTCAAATTTTGGGATATTATACTTTTTCTCACCATATGCAAGAAGTTGTATGGTGAGAAGTAGTATATATACCAATGGGATGAAGATAAAAAAAAAGTAAACCGTAATGATAAATGGTGCAAAAGATTCTGTGAAGGAAATTGTTTGTCTACTAGAGGATTATGAATTATCGTCTGAGAAAGGCTTTGCCAGATGCTATGTCTAAAACATATATATATATATATATGCACACATATGCAAAAGATTATTTTATATATATATACAATATTAAAGCTAACCCACCAACCAGGTCAAAGCAATCTATAAGCATGAATAATTTAAAGAAAAAGGCAACAATAATAGGATGGAATAATTTAAGTTAATTAATTTCTCTAGTTCCCCATTGATCTATCCCACTATCATTAAGCCATGACATTCAATAGAACATGGGGAACATTATATATAATTCTAAATGCCCAAATAAAGTTAATAATAATGACAAAGATCAATGGAGAAAGTAGAGAAGGGCATATTTACTTTACCAAATTTTAGGCAGGCATCAGCTTACAGTCCAACTATATATTCACATAATGTGAAAAGCCAAAAGAAACAAAAGAATTTATTGGGAATTCTACAAGATCCATTGGTTCTTTTTCTCTGAAAGATGATAACGAACAACAAACTAAGTGAGCATTATTAATCAACAATTTCAGCAGATCAAAGAAAACAAGAATTGAGCAATGGTCAATAGTTAATTAAATAGGAATCCTAAACCCTATATTAAAAACACTCAAAGTAATAAGATCAATCATTTCAGCAGATTACATAAACAAGATATGTAATGTAGCATAAAGTGCAACAAAGAACAAAGCAAGAATGAGAATAAAGTTCTGACTTTTATTCAAAGAACACAACCCACAATCTATTTAAACATTCCAACAATAAACCAATGATTTTGTATAAGAAAGTATACTTAATGGAGAAAGTTCTCACTTTTATTCGATTCATCACCACAAAACTTGCAAAGATTCAAAAAACACCTAACATAAACACAATATCCACCGACAAATGGGTTCACAAACACCAGAAGGATGAGAATCACGATTTTAGCAACAATAGAGAAGGAAATAAAGGTAAGGACACTGAAAAATAGAGGCGAGAGGACGTTTGACAAGAGTGCGATAAAGAGGTTGCGGGTTGATATTGTGAAAATAGGGTTTAGAGATCTCAGTTTATAAACACATATCTATTATAGTTGTTAATAACAAAAAAACCGTCATATGTAATATATATGGCAGTTGTTTCATGAAAAACTAATGTATACTTACTGTCTATATATCGCAGTTCTATAGAACCAGTGATATATTTATTTCTTATATATATCATATATGTTAAGGTAGATTGTTGATTCAAATTCTACCTCTTTATATATGACAATTTTGTAAAAACCACCATATATATTTCACATATATATGACATTGTTTTTTTAAAACTGTCATATATGTCAAGAGCGGGTGTCAATTCAAATCTCACCTCTCTATATCTGGCAGTATTTTCAATAACTGTGATATATGAAGCGTCATATATACATAAATCAATGGTAGTGTATCTTTTCTTATTTTGCCATGGTGCCTTGACTTTCTAAATTCTTCAACTTCATAGTCATGGATTTATGATTTAAATGGCTCCACGTGTGGTTCAAATGATAAACTATCAACACATAAGAGAGTCTATAAAAGCCAAAGGCTATGATATATGACAAAATATCAACAATTCTATTTATTTATCCCAAATGTTAACTAGACATATTTCCTTTACATATGTAACCACATGTATGTATGAATTCACCAAAAAATATAAAAAAATTAAAAATAAATGCATTGAAATGACATGAACTTTGTGAGTTTAACACTTTTCTTACTTTTTTTTTTGGTATAACAGGCAGGTGAGAGGCCTTTGGCCTCCTCCAAACCCGGAATCCCCCCAGTATCCGGCGCCTTTTCCTAAGTCTCTGGCCTTCTTTCACTGGACCAGGTAACCTGGAGCAACCAACTAATCCGGAGCGATGATAGTGTGTAGGCACACCCATATAAGGTGCTTTGCACCAAAGGTGAGCATCCCCTCCCAACAATTGCCTCTCCCAGGATTCAAACTTGCGTCCGCCTGGGGGATTAACAGCCGCCTTACCGCTGCAACCCAGCCCTTGTTGGTACACTTTTCTTACTTTAATTGCCCTTGAATCACACGTTATTTTATATATATATATATATATAAACTTCAATATGTGGATTGTGCGTGTGTGACAAACGTTAAGGCCTGTTGGTTTGAATATGTATCTAATCTCATAACTACTCCATCAGATCTTAATTATAACATTTAATTGACTTTTTTTAGAGAATCTTAAGAAAGCTAATTACGTTATTTTATAACATTAAAATTTATTGTTTTTCTTCAAACTATGTTGTTTAACTTATAACCTAATATACAATACAATATAATAAAATACAATATATGACATGATTAAATAATGTTATTGACTTTCTTAGGATTCTTAAAAAAAATCAACTATGGTGTATTTGGATTAAAGATTGCAATTGATACTTTTAGAAAAGTAATATTAAGTAAAAGTAAGATTGGGTAAAAGTAGGATTGGGTAATTTGATTTGTGTTTGGAATAAAGATTGCAATTATTACTTATGCAAAAGTAAAACTTGTTTGGTTGAAATTTTCTAAA
>JBAGKO010000008.1:23788719-23799022 GCA_037177275.1 Acacia concinna
GAATACACATCTACAAGCAGAGAAGTAGATAGACGGATAGAGGAATGTTTTATTAAGATGATGGCTTTGGGGTTTGATAGAAGTATGTTTGGTCAATATGATGACTTGATTAAAACAACTACCAATGCTACCACCAAAGTCTAGCCTTTAGGTGATGAGCTGGTTAAACTTCTCTTGGATTGTAGCGCAGCTCCCAGTTCCTTTTATGTATGAATATATGTGTGTGTGATTTCATTTATAGGAGGTACACCTGATGAAGAAAAAATTAAACTTGAAAAGAAAAGATGATGTAATTCGGAGAAGCGCCTAAATATTATTGAATACATGCTACTCTTATGTTACACAATTTATTATTAAAGGTTACTTAGAACAATTCATTAGTGATAAATTGCATAACATGAGAGTAGCATGTATTCAACAATATTTATTCGCTTCTTCGGATTGCAACATCTTTTATAGTCTTTGTAGGTTCAATTTTTTATTCAGGTATATCTACTATAAATGAAAGGAAATGAAATCACACATACAAATATCTCATACATAAAAGAAGCCGATAGCCGCGCCATAACCTAACTTCATCCCAAAGGTGTTTAACTAGCTCATCACCTAAGGGTTGGACTTTGGTGGTAATAAGGGTAGTTGTTTTAATCAGGTCATCATATTGACCAAACATGCTTGCATCAAGCCCCAAAGCCATGATCTTAATAAAACATTCCTCGATCAGTCTATCTACTTATCTGCTTGTAGATGTATATTTTTCTATCTTCTTCAGTAACTTGTCTTTCATAAACAGATGATAACACAGTGAGACTGAAACTTAAGACAAATTAAATTAACATAACAGCAACAATTAGTTCAAACTAAAGCAAGGTGGTTCCCCAACCCCAGTATTTCTTTTATATGCCTCTGCACATTTGAACAAAAACATTAAGAAGAATTTGAGATAACCACCACCCAAAAACTACAAAGGGGTGCTGGGGGAATGAGACAGAAAACAAACTCAATGATATCATCAGCTGCGGCCAAGACTTTCATTTGAAAAATGGCACTATTATCCAACATGGTGGAAGTGAACATCGACATCAAACCATAACTCGCTTTACGGGCAAAGCACTGGTGTAGCTCCTCCATACAGTGAAAGAGGCATCTCAATTTCCTTTCGAATGGCTCAGACGCAGATCCAGACCCAAACACAAAAGATGAAGCCATATCCATGTTTCTCCCTCATTAAATCAAGCACTAGACCTGGATCTAGACCAAGCCATCTTGCCTTCGTTCTTTTTTGTCTCAAAAGATGCTTGAGTGTCTTTGTTGTAAAAATTGAAACTGCAAATACTATAAAAGATGCTGCAATCCGAAGAAGCGCATAAATATTATTGAATATATGATATTTTCATGATACGCACTTTATCATTAATAAATTATTTTTTTATCATCTATAAATTGTTTTTAAATAACATCTATACCATGAAAATTTTGCTCTTATGGTAGACAAATGATCACTAATAAATTTCTCATAAGTAGCATTTTATAACAAAATCACTAATTTATACTTATCTTATATAGAAAGCGACCATCTTGGTCTATCTATAGTTGTCCACGTTAACTATCAATATACCTCCATGTTCCAACGTAACATAGGGCTGATCTCTCTCCCTATTTTACCCTCTTTATGCCTGATTAAAAGAAGTATGTGTGTAAAGTTTCTTCCCTCCCTCTCAATCCATGGCCTATAATGTTATTTAGGAAGATGTTCGGGAGTCTTTGTTGTTTAGAAAAAGAACATGATGAGGCAGAATGCCATCTCACTCTCCCTCCCTCTCAATCTCCTGCTAATATAGACTTCTGTAGTAGTGTAAAATTAGTGCATCATACACAATTAGTTATTCATAGTTAGACAATTTCTCATTCCCATAGGAATGAAATTAAAGTTATGACGTTAAAGCCATGTTAAAATTTAAACGATCTAAAAGTATTGTTTTGTACATACAAAGGATTAAATGTGAGGCGCAAAAGCATCATTTGTTATTACCAAAAAAAAAACCCCATCAATTTATTTCTTTAAACATCTAACACATGCAACACAGGTTTATCTGGATGTTGTGAGGGCAAAATTCACAATAGATGAATGAATAATAATTACTAGATCTTAATTATATGAGATATTCATCAATTTAAAATGTGTCAATAAGGATAGAATAAGGTTTACTTTCCCTCACGCATCACAGTACTGTATACTTATTTATGGTAACCCGCTTGGGTTAATCCTAATCATCAAGCAGTTGATTATGATTTATCATTAACCCTAACTCTAGGGATCTTGGAGGGACTTCCCTATCTAGATAAAGACTCAAATTATTATTTCTCTTAACATTGGGAAGGATTTTCATTATCTGATACTCACTCAACTCATTAACTAATAATTGAGGAAGACCCTTAATATAGACTTGGACCTTAAACAGCTAAATGATAAGTTGATTTCACCTTAAAACCTCTAAAGAAGTCATAGTGAAATTTGAAATTTTAAACATAACATATTGATAACAAACATAGGTCACAAGACTTAAATTCCTAATATGAAACAAACAAACCGATAACAAACACAAGATACAAGAATTATAAATTGATGTGGACTAACACAGAGTGAATTTCTTAATATAAGATAGAACAACCTGATAGCAAATCTAAGATATAAGGTTTGAACGTACACAAGAATTTAACAGATGTGGATTAACATAGTATAAATAAAATTACTAATAGTAAACAGAACACTTAAAACAAACGTAGGTTCACATAGTTGGATTGAAATTCCTAAACTCTTAGAGAGTGGCCCTTTCTACATCTTTATTTTCTTCATATTGAGTGTCACATGGTATTGATATGCTTATTTACTTCCCCTTGATGTTCAAGTTAAGTCTTTCAATGTAGTTACATATATGGAGATCTCTTAATATATTATAATATCCAATATTTATTTATTTTTGGATTAACTTTAATATGCCATATATGTACATAAAATGGTTGATCAAAATATCAATATACCTGAAAAATGTAAGGATAATATATATATATATATATACATGAAAAATATGAGCAGTTTGATCAAGACTTAAGGAGAAATATTATAACAAAGTATAAACGAAGTCTTGTGCAAACAAACAATTTATCCGGTGATATATGTAAGATGGAGCAAAACAAGTAAAAATGAAGATTTTAGTAAAATAAAGGCTAAAAATAGAACATTGTTTTTTAATAGTTATTTTACTGAATCAAATTATACATTTGGTCTGTAACTTTGTACAAGATTTTAGTTTGATCTCTTAATTTTATATAGTTTTTGCTTTTTAGTTTTCTAACCCTACCATCGTACCGTTAGGATCAAATAGTGGTTTTTCTATGCCAATCATTGTTATCTTTAAAATTTAACTTTAAAAAAATTAGGTAGGAAAAAAGCATGTGAGAAATGGAGGATAAAGGGGATATTGTTATGAAAATGAGAAAGCTGGAGAGGCCAGAGAAGGGAATAGCAAGACAAACTATTAGGAGAGAAGAGAAGGAAGTATTTTCCTTAAAAAAATCCCTAGAACATTGAAGAGCCTAAAACGCTAAACATTTTTCTTTTTTCCATCACAACATTGTGTTCTACTGTTTTTTGATTTGGTGATAGAGGGGTGTTCTATTGTTTTTTGGTTTTTTGCTTTCGCAAGGTATCCCCAACTCTTGCAGGCCAAGAACTAATCATCCGCTCATTGTGGGTTCCTCTATAGTGTTCTATTGTTTTTTGTCACAACGTTTCACTTTCAATTCAATATAAACTATAGTCTTGATTTACTATTTTAAAAAGCAATTCCAACTAATAAGGGGTTGGTCTATGTGGTAAGTAGTTTCACCTTAAGGTGAACACAATACAATTTTAAATTATGAAAAACCCAATATTTTAAAAGTTGAACTAAATATCAAACCATATAGACCAACGGGTCATAGTTTAAAAAGTTGAACCGGTTGGATCATTTGGTCAGACCAGTTACGTAATAATTAAATAAATATTTTCTATAATATAGTGTAAAAGTAAAATATCAAAATCTTAAGTAATTTGAAAATAATTAAATATAGTTCAATTTCATAGTTTATAAGAAGAAACTGATCCAATCATTGTGTTTTTTTTTTTTTGCCAACCGTCAATCATAGTTAAAATAATACTACTACCCTTTCTATATATAAGGTTTAATTGATTATTTTTTAAGATATTAAGGAAGTTAAATTAATTACTTAATATCAATATATGACTAAATTATATATCATTTTAAAGTTATACAAAGTGGTTTGGAGAAAAGAAGATAAATATAAATATTTAAAATACTTTAATTAGGTTTCTTAATCTCCCACAAAATTAATTGGGTTTTACATTTAGATTTGGGATAGTAGTAATTCGTAATTACTTGAAATATAAATGAAAATTAATTTTAATTTACTTTTTCCTTAAACTAAAAATTAATTTACAATCCATTTAATATGTGATTAATTGTGATGATGTATTAAAAATATATGCATTTAAAAAAAATCTACGCCTGCACACTTTTCAGCGGAAAGACAATCACATTCATGCTAATTACATACTTTAACATGGATGGAAAATGTATGTATGTATGTATGTATGTATGTTTACGTGTGTGTAACCCAAGGTGATTCTTTTTTGCCAACATAAAACATGGTGATTACATTTTTGATTTTTTTTACCCTAAAAATAGGGATTACATGGTAGTTTAAAAAGTTAAAAAAGAAATAGAAAAGGCTGGGCTTTAACAATTATTTGAAATTCTTGTATGTCCTTTCATATCATTGTTCCTTTTTACGTTTGTGCCCTCTTCCCCCTCCTAACAGTCTGATCATGCCTTTTCAAATTTCAAGAAGAAAAACCCTCCGTCCATAAATAACTTCTCAGTTCTCCTTTTTCTCTTTTGTCCTGTTTACCTCCTCACATCCGATGATGGTCTTACAAATCTCAAGAAAAAAAATCCCTCCCTCCACATGATAGCCTACCTAGCCTGATTTTTTCTCTCTCCTATCATGTTTCTATTTCCCATAGACTTCAACCCCTTCGCTCGTCCCTTATCTCTCTCTTCTTTTTTTGAAGTTGTATCACCTATCTATCAACTTCTCCGCATCTTCCTTCGAGATTTGGATCTGACGAACAGCAAAACGAGATTAGAGAAGTAAACGGGAAATCGTAAGGGGCGAACCACAAAAAAGAGCATTGGGTATGAGCGGCACCATCTTCGGAGAAGTTGAAGGTGGATTCTGAAGGTGAAAGTTTGGATGAGATTTTTGCTCGACGGTTTGCACAAACTTGCTCTAGTTCCCAACTTTATGGTTGCCTAACGATGGGCAAACGCGAGTCAACCTCCTGAATGAGTTTTCCGACTGAATCAGGCCGGTGGAACTTCTAGTGACAGTTAGACCGTTGGTGCCTTAAACACTTCAAAAACCCGCTTGTTGAGACAGGGGAAAACCTCAATTCATAAAAAAGGATTATACCCTTTGTCAATCTACACGACTACTGAAATTTGTATATATAACATTTGTTTTTCTTTATATATGACTGTCATATATTGTATTGTTATATATATATATATACACACATGACGGTTTTTGAATAACGACCGCTATATGTGTCACTTACATATGACAGTGGTAAAACAGTAATATATATATATATATATTTCTATATATATAATAGTTGTTGACAAACAACTGTTAAGTATTTTCTTTAGAGTTCATTTTTAATGATAATTTATACTCATCCAATAAATAAGTTCATTCAAATCCTCTCCTACATTTATACATGATAGTATATTTTAATTTTTCTTGAACACGTAGGTAATTCAATAGTAGTATAATATAACAACAATAGGTCTTTTCTCTAGTTACAGCCGTGTATGAGGCCATTGACATGGGTTGTTTACTGCTACCACTTAACTTTGCTTGACTATAATCTCACTAAATATAATCAATTGTTTAAATTGAATGAAATTTGAAAATTTCCATTGACAGATCATGTTTTACATAAGTTCTTACATTTTCATTCATAGGTACAATGAGGACATGAAATTGAGCTTTGAACACTGTTTTATAATAATAGATATTTCTTTTTGTCTTTAATATAAGAGATATTTATCTAATTTAATTATATTAAGGGAGTTAATTAAGTTGGTTGATATGATATTTATTTTCTAAAATACTCTAGTTATATTCTTTAATTCTCTCTTAGTTTAATTTTTTATTATTGTTGAGAGATAATCAATAATAGTAAATTAAAAAAAAATAAACAGATATAAAAATATGTATTATATTTAAAATTAAAATTAAAATTTTTAAATGTGTCTTATATTAAACATAAGATGATTTAATTCTTGACCGGATGTCTATTAAGATAAAATATCACTTTGTTAAGTAATCCCAGTGCTGCTTTCGGCATAGCGTCAATATTCCGTGTAATTAAGATTTTTGGAAAAAATTAAAGAGACTTTTCTCTCCATCAGTGTCCATTGGCTTTTTTACACCACTAGGTGAATTTCTTATGGTTGAGATTTATCTTGTGGATTGTGGGCTTGAGTTGTGGAATGTGATTTAAAAAAACCAAGTGTAGATAGTGCCATGAGTGGATGTACATTGACTTAGTCAACGTCTTTTTTATTTTTTTTACTTCTACATGTAAATACTGTTGCCCACTAAGATTGGGCTTTTACTTTCTCCGCATGCAAATATTTTTGCAAGTAAGCATTTCTAATTCCTCAAATTTGGTGTCTACCTGAATTAAATATATCTGTTTCCATATTTTATATTTTAAATAAAATGATGCCTTTATTTTCTTTGTTTGTCACTCAAATTTAGTTTTCTTGTGACGATACAGAAAAAGCTCATATTTAGCTGCTCAGATTTCAGGGATTTTCCAGCTGTTTTTATCTTCTTCTTTTTTTGCCATTCTTCCTTTGTCTGGTTTTTCTATTTTTTTTGCCTTTTCCCTTTGTTTCACACATTAGAAAATATTTATCGTGCTTGTTTAGTTATTTTGCATGGTGTATTTATGCAGAGCGATACGTACACTTGTGTATTAGATTATCTTCAATATTTCAAATTATTTTATGCACTATTGGCTACATGATTTGCATCTTAATTTAAATTTAAATTTTTAATTTTCTTCTAGACATATCTTACTTACTCGTACACTGATGGTTGAGCCAATCATAGTTCTCTGCTCTTGTGTAGATCTGCTGTTAACATCTGTGATGGGATGACCTTTCTGGACTTGATCACCAACGTCCAAATTGAGGTCTGAATTTTATGCCTTGTATACAATTGACATTAGAGTTAATTATGGCTCTGACTGTTTAGCTATTGGCACTGTTTGTAGACTCTCAATTTCAATATGGATGCAGTGTTCCCTTCGTTCTTGTGAACACATCTGACATTCATGATAATACTTTAAAGGTGAATTGCCTTTTTAGTTTCCATTTTGTATCATTTGACCTTTATTATTAACTCAAAGTTACTTCTGCATTTTGTGTAGATCTTGGAAAAGTATTCAACATCAAGCATCAACATGCAAGCTTTTAAGCAGGTTTACTTTGGTTTTTCTTTTTCTTTTTCCCCCCGCCCTTTTTGTCTGAATAAGTTCATGTTGAATGACACCTCTTAATTATTATATCATAATCTGTGTAGGATCAAGGTTCAGAAGTAAAATTATCCGGTGATCATTCCAGCAAGGGGGAAGTGTATGTTATTCTCAAAATAAAATCATATTTATTTGTGTGCTCATGGAGCCTTGAAATTTTCAGTACTGAATGGTAACTATATTTACATTTAAAGCAAGACTTGTGTTATATTCTTATATGTAGTACTTATGTGATAGAAAATGCTGATATCATTGCCACAGTATAAATTGTAACATCTATTCAATTTTCGTTTGGTTAATTTTGACGGGGCTTTGTGAATAATTTTTCATGGTAAATCAGGATAGTTCCTTTTAAAGAATTTTTTTTCCCTCAATTTGATCGCAGTTTCACTTGCTTGGCAAATTAATACATCATCTTAAATTAACATGATTTTTTGAAAATATGAAGGCATCCTTTTGAAAATGGCGGTGTACTCCTTTCACTAGCAGAATCAGGAACGCTTGATGCACAGGTATGGATTTTTATCCTGTCTATGTTGAACACTAGAATTAAACAACAAAATGTAGTATTATAGATTTTTTCAATGTGCTTGTGTGGGTTACACCATTTTTTCGTTTAATTTTATTTTATCTGGTGTTGATCAAGGTTTGCTTTGTTGTCCTTATTTCAGGGCAAGCAATATATCCCTGTAATCAAGTCAGACAATGTGGCTACTGCCGTTGATCCAAGTATCCCTTGGGTTTGATGATTACTATGTTGTAGGCATTTGCTATTTCTTCACCTTGCATTGAGATTCAATTTTGATTCTGTTGACCTTGACTTCATATTGTACACATAATAAATCATCTGCTGAACAATGAAATTGACTATTTGCATTGAGGTACACACGGATAACTGTCTTGCATTAACCTAATGGTCCAACATCCCTGCCTTTTTTAGGTATCTGAATTTTCTTATTTTCCCCAGGTGACTCAAGGCCATGCATTAAGTACCATCTCACAGCGAAGGAGTTTTAAGGTATATGCATGCACGCACGCACGCACATATACGTGCCGACTTTTTGGCTTTTCATGGAAACTTGTTTCTTTCCATCTCTTTTTTAACATTTATATTGGGCTTTGGACTTATAACTGTCAGGGAGATAGGACTTCACCGTTTATAGTGGGTGAAGGTAGTGTCTACAATATAATATTTTATTTTCTTTATGATGAAAGATTCATGTTCTCAAGAACTTGAGCTTCGAAATCCCAGGTGGAAAAGTTGAGTTGAAGTAGTTGCGGCTGATATCCAGAGTCCTCAGCTCAGTGGGTTCAAAAACTGCTGCTTGGAAATTTCACCTGAAGCCATTTCCACTTAGATTCAAGTGGTTTAAGGTAGTCAAATACCTTATCTCCGGTGAAACTGTGCCTGTAAGGTTGCGATTAGAGACGTCAATGGAGGTGATTTGAGCTGTTTTTGAATGGCATGTGATGCCTGACCATGAAGACCAAACAGGGTCCTGGAAATTAGAATTTGAGAAGGTGGAAGAAGGGTCCCAGTTATGGAGTGTGTTTAGAGGGTCTTTGAAGGAAGATTTGATTGAAAGCAGAGAGATAAGTTGAAGGGGTGGAGTTGAAGAAGCAGAGAAAACTAGGTATATTTGGAAGAAGAAGGAGAATTTGAGAAAGAGAAGAAAAGATTTCATGGTTTCGGGGCTGTGGTGAGTGAGAGTAGTGTGGTGTTTTGGGAGGCAAATTTAAGGGAATGAAGTTTTGAATGAAGAAGAGGATTGCTTTTTTGGAGTGCTGGGTACAGAGAGAGTTTCATGATGATGATTTTCTTCAGTGGGTTTTGTCGGTGGACATGAAAGAGAGAGAGAGAGTGAACTTCTACTTCATGTTCTAAATCCCTCTCTACTCATCAGTACTTCTCACCACTACTGGTAGACTTCTTTAGTTGCAGCCCCAAACCTCTCACTTTCACTCTCCTAGATTTCTTTCTTTATTTTTGCCTCAGTATTCTACCTTTGTCTGTACACAGCAATAATTGTTTATTTTCTTGGAATCCTTTTCCTCCTTTTCTTTTTTGCTCCCACTTTTCATCATTCCCTTGTTCCCTTTTCCTTTGGCTAACAAATTGATAAAATATGTCTCTTCACTTACATGTCCAGTATTTATTGCCTACTATATTCCCACCATAATTTAAAACAAACCCTTTTTTCTTTGAGAAAATTACACTTAGGTCCCAAATAAAGAAATATACGTCAAATAGGTCTCGTGAAAAAAATATACTATTCTCAAGTTCCAAGTTAAGAAACTTATTATTGTCAAGTCCCAATTAACAACCCCGGGATTGTTAATATAGCCCCTGGGTTGTCAATAACAACCCCCAGGAGCTATATTAACAACCTTGGGACCTGACAGTAGTATATTTCCCACACGAGACCTCTTTGACGTAAAGTCCCTTATTTGGGACCTCAATGTAAATTTCTCAAAAAATTATGTCTTTTAAATATTTAATTGGATTGAATGACTTAATATATTTTTATATATAGAAAGTACTAGTTCTTATGGCCAATAACTTTAAAGAATTAATTTTTACCAATTTTATTTATAGACACAAGTATCATCCTATTAATAACAATTATATTA
>JBAGKO010000008.1:23799122-23817745 GCA_037177275.1 Acacia concinna
TAAAAGGGAAGTTCTATCACACGGCTATAGGACCAGCATTGTTGTATGGTAGTAAGTGTTAGGCATTGAAAGGAAAACATGAGCATAAAATGGGAGTTGCAGAGATAAGAATGTTGAGATGGATGTGTGGTCATACAAAATTAGATAAGATTCATAATGATCACATATATGAACGAGTTAGAGTTACTTCTATTGCTGAAAAAATGGTAGAAAATTATTTAAGGTGGTTTGGTCATGTGCAAAGAAAGCCGTTGGATGCACCGGTAAGGAGGGTTGATCAAGTAGTATAGAGCCCCATAAAAGAAGGTTGAGGGAGGCCAAAGCAAACTCTCAGTAAGGTTATAGAGAGGGACCTTTTGGTCAACAACCTATCTAAAATATAGTTTTCGATAGAGCACAATGGCGTCGTGCGATCCATGTAACCAACCCGCATCTAGTGGGATTAAGGCTTTGTTGTTGTTGTATGATTCTGATTTATTGAAAGAGCAATTTAACTATCGTGTATAGAAATCAGCGGACATACTCATGAGGAGTTTTAATTTGAACATCTAACATTTCAAGGGATATGATAAAAACAATTGATTACTAAGGAGTGACAAAATGGTGCCTGTTTCGTTTTCTTAGAGCATATAAGAAATTTGTCAAGGAGGTAGAATAATGGCAAGAATAAGAAACAAGCCTGAGCTACATCTCTTCAGCCCTTGATTAATCTTTTTTATTGTTTTCCTTTGTTCATTCCTGGGCTATGTATTTATCTTAAAAAGACGTGTTAGGATGTTATGAAGGTTTGCACTTGTATGGTTCTGCTAGTCAGTTACCCTATGCACTGTTCTATGCTTTGCCATTAATGATGAACAAATCTCTCTCTAATAAGGTGCGGGTTAAATTGCTTGAATTCATTATTATTAGTTCACCAGGAAATGTTTTCAGTATTGGTGCTCTAAATACCATTCACTTGCATTGTTTGATATGAAGTTTGCAACCTTCATTGGGATAACTACTGGAAGGAGAATGTATCCATACATACATTGCGCTTAATTATGGCTGTCTCTGACATTATTTTTTCTTCTATTTGTGTTATAGTTTTTTGACCGTGCAATTGGTGTCAGTGTACCTGAATCTCGTTATCTTCCATTAAATAGAACATCTGATTTGCTCCTTACACAGGTTACGTTGGCTTTATCTATTTTAATATTTCCTATTGGAGTAATGCACTATGTTGAGTCTGTCTGACTTTCTCTCGCTACTTTCATACTCGTGCAGTCAGGTCTATACACTTCTAAAGAAGGTGTTTTAACTCGTAATCCAAACAGAGCTGATCCTGTGGATCCTGAAATTCACTTGGGGCCTGAATTTGAAAAGGTCAGAATGCATTAATCTTTCTGTCTTGTCATAACCTATATACTGCTTTTGCCAGGAATTTTGTAAATTGCTTTCTGTCTCAGGTTGAAGACTTCCAAAGTCGGTTTAAATCCATGCCCAGCATTGTTGAGTTGGATAGTTTGACAATAAGAGGTGACGTGTGGTTTGGAGCTAATGTTACTATAAAGGTAATGATTGATATTCTCCTTTCATCGTCCATGCATCATTTCTTACAGTTGCTTTGATGTGTTTGCTAACTTTTGAGAACTGTGCAGATATATATTTTTTATTTGTTGTCGTTTGATGTTGTTCTTGGAAGACCATGAAACATGACAAGCTCATATGCATATGCTTATACCTGTACACGCATGGATCCCTTGCAGTTGATATTTTGACTTCAAGGATTGTGGTTTAGCCAAACCGACCTTGTCTTTTTGTAATAGAGATTAGATTTGTTGTGGGTGAAGGAAAATTGTAAATGTGACGACCAAAATAGTTCAATTGTGAAAATAATTACACTTGAAATTTTACAACTGTCAAGTAAAGTTAAAATGCCTTAATTGAAGTCATTCCCCTGTTAAATATTCTATCATCACGTCTATAATTTATCTTCACTGTCAAGTATTAGCACATTCTAGTATCTATGCTAAGACAGACCAAAATGGCCAAGATTGCATCCCTTGCAGCCTTCCCACCGACATGCTCGAGAAAAAAGAATGTTATATATATGTAGCAATTCAAAGTCCTTGCATTTATAAAATCCTTGAAATTCAAAATAACAGAATTCAAAATGAATTTTATGCTAATAATTCAAAATTCACCACCAAAATATGCATGAATGTATGTAGCTTAACTATTTGAACTGAGAGAACGATGAATTCATATGCTTTCCCCTCTTTTCTCTGTATAATTCCTTACACTTGCTGTATCAGGGGGTGGTGACTATTGCTGCAAAACCGGGGATGAAACTTGAGATTCCAGATGGAGTTGTGATCGCGAACAAGGTAAATTACTATAGTTCCATAAGGAGCTTTTTCCCCCTTTTGTAGTTTGTGTTACAAGACTTCCTTTAAATGTACCCTAATTCTAATTTAGCACTCAAGGCAATGAGGCAAGAAGCTATTAAAGGTTAGCGTGTTATATGATGATAATAAAATGTAAAAGCTAAGTAGGGATAGTAAGGGATTAGCTTAGCCGTTAGAAACCTGATTTCGGCCTATAGATTGGGTACCCCTATTAATTGTATTCTATCAGATTGTGTATAAATGATAGTATAATACAGTGGCACTGCCAAGTTCCTCTCATTTCTTCTCCTAGCCCTCTCTTACTTCTCTCTATTCTATCTCTCTCATTCTCCATCTTTCTCCTCTCTTCTTGCTCATTCCCTCAAGGCTAGTGCCTTCAGATTATTTCTAAATGTAGCAGAAAGTCGTGCTGTTATTTCCTCTTTTGATAGAGTTAAAGGCTCTGATTATCAACACGCAGATCCACAAGTAAAACACTGATTATTTTTCTGCTGATATCCGTGCCAGTATATTATTTGATGTCAGACCTTTACTGTTTAATAAATTTCTTGTATTTCACATCTGTTTTAGTGACGCTTCAAGAAGCTAGACCAGAATTTTGTGTTGACTTGAACCTATGGTAATTCAATGCTATCTCCGGTCCTAATTATAAAATTCAGTTGACCTTTTTTTTTTTCAGAGAAGTTAAAGAAGTAAAATAAGTTACTTAATCATATCATATGATGTGTTTTACTATATTATATATTAGTTCATAAGTCAAACAAAATAGTTTGAAGGAAAACGATAAATTTTAATGCTTTAAAATAATGAAACTAGCTTTTTTAACATTCTCTGAAAAAAGTCGACTGAGTTTTATAATTAAGACCAGAGGGCATAAAATGCAAGATTTAATTACCATCAGGCATTTTATTACTTGGGAAGAGCTTTTAATTCCATACATCTTTTGGCACTATTCCGGCTTTTCTGATTGTACACCTTACCCTTTGCTTGAAGTGTAATTTGCTGATGAGAAATATTACTGATGAACAGGTGATCAGTGACCCTGCGGACATCTAAGGGAGTAGGGTTTGTTGATTCTTTATGCTTATTAAGCTGGGGAAGCTTTGAACCGTGCAATATTTAGTTTACCAGTCAGCCATCTGTAAGTGATTTTGTTTCTCTGCGACCAAAGGTTTCGAAAACAAATAAGAGGCCACTCACGTTCTTTCAACCTTCATGGCAGGCAGATATATCTACACATAAATTTTTTTTTGGTCAATTAGTCATGTATGTTGTAACTTATGGGGCATGGCGTGATAATTTGATCACACTATGTTAATAGAGCTTGGTTTAAAGGAAATCTAATGTAATCGAAAACCATTTTAAACAGCCAGTAACGTCCTTCATGGCAACCATTAGAGCAAGCTGTCCAAAGCATTCGAGAAAACAAGACTAGTCTTGGCATGGATCTCATGGTTTAGTTTGAGTATCTAAAGGGCCATATCTGAGAATGGCACTGCGACTGAGTTGTAATGAACAAGTGAGATTAATTAGTTGGGAATAGAGATCAGTGAAGCGGTTTAGTGAATTGTCTTTCTTAGAATCTCTTGACTTACCTCAAAAGTTATCAACAGGCAAACGCTTTTGTTATTGACTGTCAGTAAGCAGTCAGGATTAGTCCAATTAAGACGAGGGCGACGTAGTTTTGATTAGTAAAATATTTATTACCACTATAACATTCAACGGCCAAGATGAGTTTTTGACGATGGACCTAACTTAAATACTCCCTCTTCTCTTTATTATAAAGTATAAATTATTGACAGTTTTTTATCATTATTATTAAAGCACCAACTGACTCCAACTAGCTCATTTATTAATAATTTTTCATTATACCCCCACTTTTAACTGACACGGTTAAATCCTTATAATTAAAGGTGAAGTTGGAAACATTTATATATTTTGGATCAATTTAATGATTTAATTTTTATTCCTTAGTTTATGATGTTTTATAATAGAGACTAAAGGGGGGTTTGGTTCTCTCAGAATTCATTTTTTCCTTTTCTTCTTAGAATCCTTCTCAACCATTGTCCTAACAAAACTGAATAGCTTAGATTTAATATTTTATAACACTATTATTTTAAATGCAAATAAATAAATTTAAAATATTATATCATGATCTACACCAATTATAATTGTAATACAAACAAAAATAGTAAAATTAATCAATAAAACACTACAATAATAGTTTTAGAAAATATTAAATCTAGATTATTTAGTTTTTGTTCTAAAGGTGGAAATGAGATTTAGAAAAGAAAATGAGAAAAAAGATTATAAGAAAATCTGCTCTTCACTAGAGGGAGTATTAAAATCGAATAACAATTGTATCTATAATTGCAAGTTTTAAAGACCAGACCGGTCACTGAACCGGTCGAAGCACTAAGTCAAGTGTCAGTGGGTCAAACCTGATAACTAATTTGGAACTAAACCGATGAGAAAGTTAAGATTTTAGGTTTATTAGTATGAAATTGTTAAGAAAATTATAATTTTTTTTTCAAAAAAGGAGGATAATCGATTCAGTTCCGAACAGGTTTGGATCACCACTAGATCAGTCCGGTCCAACTCACCCTTATAAAAATGACTAAACTAGACCAGGCATCATTGGTTTTTGGTCCAAACATGCTAGTCCAGTTTACTTTTTAATTCAGAGTTAATAATGGAAAATATGATATACTTATATCCTGACCCAAAAAAAAAACGATACTTAATTGTACCCGTTAAAGATAGTTCTATCCATTTAAGGATTTAGATCCTTTGGAATCAGTGGGCAGCAAAATTTTGAAATAATGGATTTTTCAGCAATTTTTCTGTTTTTATTTTCGTAGTTAAAGCCTTTTTCTTTTGTAAGGGACACTTTCTCATTTATTTGTTTTGTTTTAATTATTTCGGCTCTTCTTTCTATAGATCATCATTGCTAATACTACTACTGGGTCCCTTGGGCTTCTGAAATTTTATCAGTTGTGGGTCTAGACTATAGACAGATTATTATTGTATTTAAAACTTTATTGTAATCTGCATTCGGTTAATACTCTTCAATCTTATATACATAGAGGAGGTAAAAAAAAAATAGTACTATTTATAAGGATCCGTATTGATATAGTTTATTTTAAGTGATTTTTTTTTATTAGAAGTAACTTTAAAAAATAAGTAACTTGTCAAAAACTATTGTGTTTAGATGTTACTTTGCAGAAGTGACTTTTTTTTTAATGAAACATGTTTGGATGGTAAGTAGAAAAGTGACTTATGATAAAATTTTTAAAAGAATTTTTTTATTTAAAAATAAATAAGAGATTTCTAACATCCCAAATTTTTATTCACCAAATTCCCTAAGTATATGACAAGATAAGAGGAATAAAATGGTGGATTTTAGTGTAAGAATCATAGCTAAAGTAAATTTTAGCTAATTTCTAGAATGAGATTAGCAACAGTCTTATTGTACGTCAGTTTATCCTAGGCAACTGATATCCAAAAATTATGAAACTTTTCAGTCTAAAACTAAACATGTCAAGCTTTAATTTGATATATCATTTGCAGAATTTGAATGTATATGTTAAGATATATGAATTTTTGAAATTTATCTAGTAAATTTGACTAGTTGCTGGAGCAGCGTTCAAAAATAAAATTACTAGAAATTTTTTTATTCCAATTGAACTAAGAAAGTGTTCCCCCCCCCCCCTAAACCTAGACATAATAAGGGACATATGAACTTTAGAATCACCTCAATTGAATATTTGTACAATTAAATATGAATTTTCAAAGTTGGGTAAAGATTCTGTCCAGAAATCTGAATTTCAGAAATATAATGTTATGATTGTAATTTGTGGCCAACCAAGGATAAAGATGAAAATAATGTATAAGAAAAATTGGAGAGTACCCATGAATTATTTGGAGACTAATGATAATCAGTTTGAAATTTTCTAAGACAGTCAATTTGACAATAGAAAATTCAACCAAATAATCATTTTGTCCTTTCTCTCTCTCTCTTCCCCCTCCTTGCCGCCACATTAAGCTCCAAATTTCAGCTTAATGTTTTGATGCTACTTTTCCTGCATCAGCATCAATTAATTTTTTTTACCTAAACACCTAACTTATTATAAGCCACTTAAATTATAAAAGTGATGCTAATTAAGTTGGAAAAGTGGCCATCCAAACAAACCCTAAGGTAGGAAGAATTTTTTTTTATGTGAATATATAAGTTTATCCTTCATTTAATGTTAAGTTGATTTTATTCACATGTGGTATAATGTATATCAAATGAGGGTAAAGCTAGAAAGCCTTTTTTTTTTTGCCTAAAAATTTAGAAAATCGTTGATACATATGAAACAGTTAATAAAGTATAAGATTTTTCTTAATCTATGTGAAAAATGTCAAAAATGTTTTATATAAAGGACCAAAGGAGTACACCTTAAGCCTTATCAATTTTAAATAATTGAGAAAATAACACATAAAACCATTTAAAATTGTAAAACTCTAAAATCCCAAAAAGTCTATTGACATATGCAAAAGACAAATAGGTACCAAGGGACTAATTTAGAATTTTGAAATGTTGTCCTTTTACTGAAATATCCCTAAACATTTTTTTAAGAAAATAGAGAACCCGCCAACACTGAAGCTTGCCCGGCCGACACCACTCTCCTGGCAGGCCTCTAGGGGTAAGATGTTGGAGTTATAGTGGCAACTTGAGTAAGTGGATTAACTCATTGAGTTTAGGAATTGACAACTTGTGTTTCTTAAATCTTATTTGGTATCTTTGACAAGTTATATATGTTGAGACAAACTTTACCCTCAAGGGGGTGGATTGGGTGTTACAATATTTTCTTGGAAGCTCAAGACATAATCGCATATACTGGTTCGGTCAAAACTCACGACCTATGTCCAGTTCTCAATAGCCACTGAGTTCTACTAATCCCCAAGATTTCAATAGGCTCTTGGTGCCATAGTATAGACTCGACTGATACTTTAAGAGTATACACTCCTTTTAGCAAGTTACAATTCAAGTCCCCACTTAAAATATCCCAACTTTGAGCTACTCACAAAATGGTTTCAGAATGTAATAAATACTCTCTCAATAAAGATGAATAATAATCACTGAAGAACATGAATAGGATTTATGACAGAAAATGAATGCAACACACTTAGAAGATTATAACTCTAGTTGTTAGTGGTTGCCGTCATTAATGTTCGAGCATTTATACTGTCTGAGGAATTGATGTCTGTTGGAGTTTAGTTTGTAGCCATTAAATTCTCATCATTCCTCTTGGTTGTTTCCGTTGAGACACAATATATTTCCTTCTCAGTAATAAATAGAGTAGTTGAGACAAAGAGAAGGTTGGTAGGTGAAAGTTTACCAAATTTGGTAAACATATTTAATGCTTCTGACACAATGACCATTTCGGTTGATTTGTGCTTGTGTGTCATTGAAATGAATCATAAGCTATTCTTATACATAATAAAGGTCATTTGCAAAGGTTAGAAACAAGTGGGTATCAATATAATAGTAATTTGAATGATTAAGAAGTTTACGACACGATGCTCTATTTTCTGAAAAATTTGGTTTTTGAAATTCCCTTAAGGTTTCTAGACATCCTCGAGGCAAGTCTTTATAAATCAGTAATCTCGAGGATTTTGTCAGAAATTA
Source organism: Acacia concinna (assembly GCA_037177275.1). Classification (NCBI taxonomy): domain Eukaryota; kingdom Viridiplantae; phylum Streptophyta; class Magnoliopsida; order Fabales; family Fabaceae; genus Acacia; species Acacia concinna. The sequence goes on from JBAGKO010000008.1 coordinate 23,807,184, forward strand.
ACACATGAACTTTCATATAAGTGTGTCCTCGAGAATTTTACAAACTAAGATTACCTTGAAGGTGAAAATTACCCTTGAGGATTCAAGCACATTGACTAACACCCTTAAGGAACAAATATTTATTCAATGTAACATTATGAAAAGCATAGTACATAGTATACTTGCACCTTTGAGGTTAAAGACTATCCTTGAGGTCTCAAATTTTTTATAAAGAGTAATTTAGAGCATATGAAAATGATTCAGTTTAAAAATACTTACCACCCTCGAGGTCAATAAATAACCTCGAGGTTCCTTTAATGTTGGCCTACTTACAAGGTTTTGAAATATACAGTAAGGTTTTGAAGCAGCCTTGCAAGGTTGCCAAAATTTTCACAACCTCAAGGCTTGAAACCAACCTCAAGGCTCCTCCTAATTTTTCAAGACTGCAAGGTTCCATTGCAGCCTTACTCCAATAGCAAGATTTTGGTCTAGCCTTGCTGTTGAGGAAAGGACCGGTAACCTTGAGGTTAAACCTCACCCTCAAGGTTGGGGTTACATCTTGCCAACGGCAAGATTTTGGTCCGACCTTGCTGCCTCAACAAGGTTTTCTACAAACCTTGCTGTTGTGACAAAAGTTCAATTCCCTTGAGATTACCCTTCACCCTCAAGGTTGGAGTCACAACTTGCCAATAGTAAGGTTTTGGTCCAACCTTATACTCACAGCAAGGTTTGAGATGAAATTTGTTGTTGTGGCAAGAGGCCCATAACCTCGAGGCTGTACCTTACCCTCGAGGTTGTGGCTCCTCTTTGCCAACTTGCAATGTTTGTCCAAGGTTTTTTAAAACCTTACCTCAGAGCACAAAGGATTGTAACCTCGAGGTTGATAACCACCCTCGAGGTTGCTGGTCACTATTTGCTCTCAACAAGGTTTGTTATAAAACCTTGCTATTATGGCAAGGCTAGCAATCCTCGAGGTTCTTATGTAACCTCGAGGCTGGCAAACCAGCAACTCCTCTGAACCAGTTTCAAAAATCTTCTTTCTTTCTTACTAAATGGACATTACTTAAGTACACCTATTTAAGTAATTTCACTTTAGTTCAACATAGTTCTTAAACACTTTTCAATCTATTCTAAGTTTAATTATCATCAAAACATATGATCTAACAAGATAAAGGGAATGACAACTTAAGTATTGGCATTAATAACTTGATTGTAACTATTTACAACTTAAGGAGCACAAGTTGTCAATCACTATAATCAACTTGTTATTGCTTTTAGTGAGCTCAAGTTGCCATGGTCTTTATTCAATTTGTCAAGTAGACCAGATGAATTCTAAGGAGCATAAGTAGTCAAATTTTATACTTAATTAGTTAATCACATTACTCAAGTTGTTATCGAAGGCCTGCCCTGAGGCTAATTCTTGCCGACAAAGCTCCAATGACGACACGGTGGAGGAGCTTCGGTTCTGGCGAAGTTATTTCTTTTTTATTTAAAAAAATGTTTAGAGGCATTCTAATAAAAATACAAGATTTTGAAATCTCGTATTAGTCCCTTGGTACCAATTTATCTTTTACAAGTGTTAAAACACCTTTTGGAATTTTACAATTTTAAATGATATTCATTTAAAATTTTCCCAAAATAACATCTAGTCCTGTTTCTATTATTTGATTATCATTAATTTGGAAATGTTTGAGCGTCAATGAGGGTTGTATAAGGCATTTGGCCCCATAAATTTAATTTTTGTTTGATTATCTTAAATTTAGTTTTGTTGAAAACGAGATTGAGACAAATAAAAATAGGGTGAAGGTGTAAATTTGGCAAACAACTATTTTCTTAGGGGCATTCAACATAAATAACTATTTTGAGGTGCAAAAATAGACATGAAGAATTTTTTTTTGAGCAAAATTGACAACACCGTTAACTGCTATTACTTTTTCTTACATGTGTGTCATACTGTTGATTATTTTAATATACTTTATAAAGTTAAGATGAAAATTTAGCAACGAACTATTTTCTTAGGGGTTAGAGAGCATTTATAAGGCAAATATAAGCGTTTACATTATACCTAAAGGGATTTAAAAAAATTTAAGAAGTTAAAAAATTTTGGACATTCAAATATTTGTCTTGTAAATGTCGGTATTTGTCTTTCTATTAACAAAACTTAATTATATCTTAACAAAAAATAACAGCAGTTAACGATAGTGGGACCGACATGTCAGAAAAAATAACTACAGTTAATGGTGTTGTTAATTTTGTTCCGAAAAAAATTCTTCAAGTCTATTTTTACACCTTAAAATAGTTTTTTATGCTGGACGCCCATGAAGAAATAATTGTTTATCAAATCTGCATATTTACCCATAAAAATAAGAGGCATGAATATTCATAAAATTGTTCTCTTTATTTTATGTGGCTCTTTTATTAAAATATAACTTAACCTCTTTCTTCCATATTTGTCATGTTTAATAAGTCAACTTGAACTTTTTTACAAATAAGCTAGAGAAAATTTCTTATATATTGCTTAAATGTTCAAATAAATTTTACATGAATTGTGAATGGAGAATCAATTATATTGGTCTGAGTTAAAATCTTATAAAAGAAAAGAGAAATGGTAGAGAGTGAAATTTGAATCTACGTACCATATAATGTTAATCAACCACTAAAAAGTTTCTTGTCTGGTAACTATGCGGTTTTCTTCAAGCATGTATTGTATCTATCTCTATTTTTTTTTTTTTCAATTTTGCTTCAAATAATATTAAAAAAAATTATCTTGCAAATTAAAATTTTTACTGTAACATGAATGTTGGTTTCAATTAAATATTTGGGGTCAAATCCTTTCGGCACAATTTCCTTTGACAAAGGCAAGGCTGTTCAAGTTTTTGAGTTTTTCTCATCCAGACTGTGACCTAGGCATTTCGAGTGGGGACAAAATGAATCCTGGATGCCCCAATCCCATATTGTCTCAGGGTATCTCACGCGCGCGCGCGCGCATATATGTATATATATATGTGTGTATATATTCACTCCACTTAATCACATTGTTTTATTTCTATCCCTAATCTGAAATTTGAACGCAGGAATTGCTGCTCTTCTCATCACTCATGGCATCACGCTCCTTAATGATGTCATTATAAGATCTTAGAAGTTGAATGGTAAATGATAAAAATATATTTTACCTTTTAAACTCAAAAGAACAAGTAGTATTCTTCAAGTACTAAATGTACGATGTAATTTAAACCATGAAACTTAGCATAAGCGGTAGGTACTTGGTTACTTAAACATCTAGTCTCGGGTTTGATCTGGGGTGGTGTGTGTGCAGCAGGTTTCATGGCCAGCACCCATACCCCTTCGGGACCTCTCCGGTGTAAAGGGATTAGTCACTACTACCGATGGTGAATACCCTAGGCTCACCCAAAAAAAAAATGTAGGATGTAATTTATAGTGAACCAGAAGTAGTATTAAGTAAAATTATTTATAACTAGCATTGCTTGTTATAAATTGTCTATATACATATATTGTAACTAAAAAATATATGTTGGTTTGTGTTATCTTGATAAACTAAATGAATGGAGGAATGTTAACAAATGAAAGAGTTTACATATCTTTCCCTGTTTCTACCTTTCTTTTCATTTAGTTTTATTTTTTTAAGAATTTTTTTCCCCAATCAAACGGGCCTACCATAATTGCGGCAATCTAAAGCGCAACACAATCTTCATATAAAGAAACCAAAGTCCTGACAATATAAATATATAGCACAGGAAAAACAAGGACAGAAGAAAATTAAGAACACTTGAAAATTCCATTGAAAGTTAAAAAAAAAAAAACAAAGAAAGAAAATCACTTTCTCCTATACCAATCCCCCAGAATATTAAAAGGAAAGAAAAAGAAATACCAGCCCTATTAACTCACTAGCTAGGTTAATTTTCCCGAGAAACTTTGGCATGGTAAAAGAATATTATTACCATCGCCGCCGCCGCCGCCGGCGGCATTGCCACCAGCATTATTGTTAACAACACGTTGTGTATTTGTCACACTATCGACCAATTTCCTTTTTGGCATTGCCTCTTGCAGCATCAATACGACATCTCTCATAGAAGGTCGATCTGAAGGATTCCGACAAGTGCAAAGTAATGCAATCCTTAACATCTGTATCATCTCCTCCTTCACTGACTTACACTCAGCACCAACATTCTTATCCAATATGGAATCAATGCCTTGAGCTTTGACCTTAGCTCTCACCCAATCCACAATACTATTCCCGTCACCAAACGCTGCGTCCACCGACCGTTTCCCGGTCAAAATCTCCATGAGCAGCACCCCATAACTATAGATGTCACTCTTCTCGTCTACTTGTAAAGTATAAGCATATTCTGCAAAACCAAACACAGCCTTAAGCAATGATAATGATAATCCAAAATGAGGGAGATAAGGTAGTTTTGTTCTTTGGAGCCTTTTACTTTAATAAATGGACTAAAGGCTGAAGTCAACATCGTCATAATTCTAAAGGGTTTTGGAGAATTGACAATATTCTCTGTGGGTCCCAATAAAATAATTGTCGATCTTGTAAAAAACAAATTCAACAAAAAAAAACAAAAGAAAATCCCAGATTGTGAAAGAACATAAAGGAAAAGAGTCAAAAGACACCTCATGCGCGTAGGGCAATGAATATGCACCGAAAGAGAGTTTCCCGCGGCGTTCTTTAACTTAGTATGGCATGCAGATTTCATCCTTCAAAGTAATTAATGTTCAGTTTGTTTTTTTTCACATTTCAAAATATTAAATGTCATATATTTTGAAGATAGAATCGTATATAGTTTTCTGGAAAAAAAATGATTTTATATATTATTTGTATATTTTTTATTTTTTCAAATTATGTAAAAAAAAATTGATGACATATGTATTTAACTGATTTACACTAGATCTAAAGGTTAGAAATTTATTTTTATATAAAAAAATTTAAATTTTCAAAACTCCATTTTAAATGTGTTCTTCATCATTAAGTATCACTCTTTCATTAATAAAAAATTCCTTTCTTCATAACCAGCCTCACCTTGACTACAGACAAGATTTCTTGTTCACATTATGCTGTTCAGTGAACTTTGTGACTAGTGGTTGTTTTAGTCATTGCATTATTATCATTTTACAAGATTAAAATCATAGGAGTATAATGTAATGTGCTCTCTCTCTCACACACACAACAATGCCGGTGTAAAATGTTAAATTACACAAAATTTTACTGGAAAAAATTATAAAGACATCAAATCTCAATCAAAATTAATCAGAATTTAGCCTTTCATGTTAGTGTAAAATTGAATAAATATTTTTCGCAAAATTAAATTTGTAATGACAGAATAATAAAACAAATATTAAAGCAGATAATTTAGGAATTGAATCGAAGAGTCTCACCTGGAGCTATGTAGCCGTAGGATCCTGCAATGACGGACATAGACTCATCACTCTGAATCAGCTTAGCCACCCCAAAATCTGCCACTCTGGCCTCCATCTCACCGTCCAATAATATATTGCTGGGCTTGAGATCACGGTGTACGATAACTGGGTCACAGTCATGGTGAAGATAGCAAATCCCTTGAGCCACACCCAAGGCTATCTTATACCTCGTCAACCAATCAGCGGCCAGATTATTATAATTGTTTCCCTTATTTTTCCCATGCAATAAATCATCTAAATTCCCATTGGGCATGTACTCGTAGAGCAACATCGTGCATTCCCTGTTGCTGCAACACCCTAACAATCTCACTATGTTCCTATGTCTAACATTCCCCAACACTTCAACCTCGGCTAGGACCCCTCTCCGCCGTCGGATTATGTTGCTGTTCTCCTTATGCTTTCCCCACAGCTTTTTAACTGCTATGATCTCGCCACCTGGCATTTCTACTTTATAAACTGTACCTGTGGACCCCATCCCCAGGATCTTGTTGGACATCGACAAGCACTCGATCACGTCCTCCGCCGTGAAATTCAAACGCTGGAACGCCGTAAGTGTCCACGGTCCGACCTCGCGGTGGTCACCTCCGCCGCTGAATCCTCCACCGTAGTTTGCGCGGAAGCAGCGTGTGCCGGCGACTAGAGCGAAGAGACCAATTCCGAACGCTGCCGCAATGATCCACACGATGGCGCCGGCGGTTTTCTTGGGCTGTTGTTTGTTGTGAAGCTCAACGTCACTGCTTGCAGCGAGGGCTTCTGCGTCCGCCGCGCACGGTTTTGCCAGAATGCCGCCGCAGAGGCCTTCGTTGCCGGTAAATGATGATGGGTGGAAGGTTGATCCCGCTGAGGGAATTGGTCCAGTGAGGAGGTTGTAACTGACATTGAAGTTTTCCAAGGTTGTGCAATTGTTGAAATTGGAAGGTATGGTGCCGGTGAGAAAGTTGTGTGAGAGATCGACGTCCGTGATGGATGGAAGAGCAGAGATTTCCCAAGGGATTATACCTGTGAGGGAATTGTGGCTCAGATTCAATTGAAGCAGCTTCTCGCAGTGGCCGATGTCCCAAGGAATGGTGCCATTCAGAGAATTTCCATGTAGTTCAATTCTGTAGATGTTCTGGCATCCGATGAAATCTGGGATTTCGCCAATTATTTTTGATGAACTTGCGGAGAAAATCTGGAGATTGGAAGCGTTCCAGATGTTACGTGGTAATCGGCTTTCAAAAGAATTTCCAGAGAGGTTCAAGTACTGTACTTTAACTGCATTGCCAAAATCTTCAGGAATTTGACCTACAAAGAAGTTGTTGCTCATATCAACGAAGGTCAGGTTTGGGAGGAGACCAAAACCTGATGGAATCGAATCATTGAGTTGGTTGTTATGGATTCTAACCCTTGTTAGTGAAGTACAGTTCACGAGTGATTCAGGAATTGCACCCTCAAATTTGTTGCGGAAGAGTATGAGCTTAACGAGCTTGTTTCCTTTACAAACACTTGTTGGGATAGGACCAGAAAGTGAGTTGGTGGACACATCTAGTTTCTGGAGTAAACCATTTGAACCAAGCATAGGTGGGAGAATCCCAGTAAGAGAGTTGTTAAATAGTTGCAGAGTATCGAGGTAGGGAAGTTCACCAATCCCTTGAGGTATTTCACCCGTCAGCTTGTTCTCCATTAAGCTCAAAATGTTAAGTTCCTTCAACAATGCAATTTCTTCAGGGATAGACCCTGTGAGCTCATTATCTGACAAATCAAGAGCCGTGAGTGCTTTCAAATTCCCTAAACTTGAAGGGATTTCCCCAGTAAACCGATTCTTGAACAGCAACAGTGTTTCCAGCATGGACAAGTTTCCTAGTTGTGGAATCATAGAGCCAGAAAGATTAGCAGAAGAGATATCTAAGTATTTTAGACTTGACAAAGAAGTGAATTCCTCTGGTATTCCCCCCGAAAACTGGTTGTATCCAATTTCCAAGCGTTCAAGCTGTGATAATAAGCCTAACTGAGGTGGTATTGGACCTTCCAACACATTTCCAGCCAAATGAAGAACCTTCAATCGTGGAAAACTGCGGTAAGCTGAGGGAATCCTGTCGCTGAAGTAGCTCCCACCAAGGTTGAGCTGCTCAAGAAACCTGAGTCTGATGAATTCTTGAGGTAAAGGACCATCGAAGTTGTTGCTGTAAGCATTGAAGACTCTCAAGAACTTGAGCTTCGAAATCCCAGGTGGGAAAGTTGAGTTGAAGTAGTTGTGGCTGATATCCATAGTCCTCAGCTCAGGGAGTTCAAAAACTGCCGCTTGGAAACTTCCGCTGAAGCCATTCCCACTTAGATTCAAGTGGTTTAAGGTAGTCAAATACCTTATCTCCGGTGAAACTGTGCCTGAAAGGTTGCGATTAGAGACGTCAATGGAGGTGATTTGAGCTGTTTTTGAATGGCATGTGATGCCTGACCATGAACACCAAACAGGGTCCTGGAAATTAGAATTTGAGAAGGTGGAAGAAGGGTCCCAGTCATGGAGTGTGTTTAGAGGGTCTTTGAAGGAAGATTTGAGTGAAAGCAGAGAGATGAGTTGAAGGGGTGGAGTTGAAGAAGCAGAGAAAACTAGGTATATTTGGAAAAAGAAGGAGAATGTGAGAAAGAGAAGAAAAGATTTCATGGTTTCGGGGTTGTGGTGAGTGAGATTAGTGTGGTGTTTTGGGAGGCAAATTTAAGGAAATGAAGGTGTGAATGAAGAAGAGGATTGCTTTTTTGGAGTGCTGGGCACAGAGAGAGTTTCATGATGATGATTTTCTACAGTGGGTTTTGTTGGTGGACATGAAAGAGAGAGAGAATGAACTTCTACTTCATCTTCTAAATCCCTCTCTACTCATCAGTACTTCTCACCACTACTAGTAGACTCCTTTAGTTGCAGCCCCAAACCTCTCACTTTCACTCTCCTAGATTTCTTTCTTTATTTTGCCTCAGTATTCTACCTTTGTCTGTACACAGCGCTGACTGTTTATCTTCTTTGAATTCTTTTCCCCCTTTTCTTTTTTGCTCCCACTTTTCATCATTCCCTTGTTCCCTTTTCCTTTGGCTAACAAATTGATAAAATATGCCTCTTCACTTGCATGTCCAGTATATATTCTCACTAAATTCCCACTATAATTTAAAATAAACCCATTTTTCTTTTCCTTTCCTTCTGTTTATTTCCTGTTTGGCCAAATTAACAAGTCTCTTCACTTACATGTCCAGTGAGGCTTTTGTCTGTATTATCTCTGATTACATATGTTGATCTATTGGTATTCACTTTTATCACACTCTCATTTCTTGATCCCCTGGGAGTAGTTGGTATATAAAACAAATAAAAATTTGTGGTAGAGAATCAAGTCATCAACTATAATTATTTCTTTCTATTGTTGCTTTGTTTTTTAAATTATACATGCTTATTAGTTTGTTCTGATCTAGTGGGTTCGTTTTTAATATATATAATCATCTGCTTGTGCATGCATACATATATATATATATATATATATTTTCAGACATAGCATCTACTAAAGTCTCTCTGGTTATATTTATAAACCTCCGGAGGCAAACAATTCCTACACATACGGTTTACTTTCTTGATCTTCAGCACATGCACTACTACTGCTATTGACTATAGGTATATATATATATATATATGTTATATGTGTGTGTGGTGAGAAGAAGAATTACTGCATGCTCAAGAGAAATTAACGTAAATCATATGTTTAAAATGCAATAAGTACTTGGCAGTTGTTTAAAAAATAAAGTCATATATGCATGTATATCACGGTTTTATTTAAAAAATTGTCATACATATTTGATGCATACATGGCTTTTCTTAATTGACAACTGCCATGTATGGTGAAAAATATATGACAGTTGTAGGACCACCATATATAAATATATGGCAAAACAATATATGACATCTAAAAATTGTCCTATATTATGGACAAAAATAACTGTGATATATAATATTCAAATTTCTATGGGGATTAAATAGAGGTGTTTAGTATTCAACAATGCTTTAAACATGATAACCTCCAATAAAAAAATATCTTATACATTCAAAAATGCTTTTCTTGGGCATTTTAACACTTCATACAACTCAACAGAAGGTTGTGTTTGGCATTGAAGTTTCTTTAAAATAGATAAACTCCACCACACCAATAAAGCACAAATACAAACAACTTTAACTTCCATTAATTGTTACAAAAGGTAAGGAGAGAAAACTTGTTGAGATGATCTATATATCCCTATGCCTCATCACGTGAATGAGAGTTTGTTTTGCGTGTTGTAAGTAAATTCTAATTGTGATTTTCTTTTTTTTAATGTTTGAGGCTTGAGCTAGTCCTTGAAGCGTAGCTGTCCTAAAATGTATTGCTTTCATCTAGGACATTTATTATTTATTATTTAAAAATAAATAAAGTACATAGAGTTTAAAAATGAGCCACAAATATTTTATTCCTTAAAAAAGATTTCTAAATTATTTTTAAGGAGTTTATAAGATCCTAAAGAAGAAAATATCAAAGTAGGTTTAATGAAAACAATGTAATTGCGTCTAAAATTTTTTTAAGGTCCATTAAGTTTTTTTTTTTAAATAGGCTCATGTTTGTTTCTATTAAAAACAATGTTTGAGATATTGTCAGGCAGTAAATATGGATACCACACTTAGCAAGGATTCAAACTTTAGTTTAATATGTCTTTAAGGGACTAACTATTTCCTCTAAACATTAACTCTCAGTGGTTAAAGTAATTAATTCTCTTAACAAATAATTTAAAAGTTAGAAGTACTTATTAAAGGAATGAGCCACCTTATCAAAGATGCGAGAACTAAAATAAATAAATAAAAGGCCCAAAATGTAATTGAACCATAAGTAGGATAAGGGAGCTAGGATAAGAGAATATCTCTATTTCTTGTGCCCAAACATAAAAGAGAATGGCGGCAAGGAGAAGGGAGATGACATCACAAAATATGGAGTCAGTTTCTCTCAATGGCTTTTTCCTCTATGGCCTCTCCATGGCCCCCAATTTAGGTAGTTCTAAAATATTTTTTTGTGGTTCTTTTATGACTAGATTCTACATAAAATGAGTGACATTTTGATATATTATGGGTGAAAAATGGATCTGTTTTCAATTTTTTATGATTT
>JBAGKO010000008.1:23827626-23848408 GCA_037177275.1 Acacia concinna
AACTTAATTAATTATTCTATAAAATTCAACAACTTTTCCTTTTTTTCCCTATTTAATATACATTAAACTCTTCTGATCCCATGTATAGAGCACTTCTACCATTTTCAATAATTTTTCAACTCTACCCCTATTTAATAAATATAACACTAAATAAAAATAAAGTCAACACAACAATAAATAAAAGTTAAAATTGTACATTAACATCAAAACTTTAATGAAGTGAATTATAAATATGACAAAAAAATATCTTTTCTTTTTGCCCTATATATAAGACTAAAGGAGTACCCCATTAAAATAAAGTCAATATAATAATAAATAAAGAGTGAAATTGTACATTCATATAAAAGCTTTCTCTCACTATTTTATAAATATGACAAAAAATTTTCTTCTTTTTACCATATACATAAAACTGGATGAGTAATTTATATATAATTGAACCATGACTTTGCAAATTTTACCTTCAAAAATTAATTTTAATTATAGATACGTGTTGATCAGCTTGATCCTCACGCTCATTCTCTTTTAACATTTCTTTAAAAAAATTTCAGCTCAACATAACCGTAATTTTTTAAAAAAAAGAAAGAAAGAAAAAGTGATAAAGCAAACAAAGGAGTGGCAAAAAGGCGAAATGCGAAGATTGATGGGACACTATCACACAATAAATTTATAAAAGAATATTTCATTTTAATCTTATTTGTTTTACTAAAATTTTAGATTTTTTCCAAAATTACCATAGGAAAATATGTGTAGATTTGTTCATTATTATATATAGTTATAGTTTAAGTTTTTTCTTGTGCGAATATTAGTTTTGAAAGCGCATGTCGTTTGATTTTGGTTATGGTTTCCCTTTTTATGTTCAATTTATTTTTGTAATATTTGAAAAGAAATCATTTCAATAGATAGTATTAAGTCTCACATGTCACCATTTAACCTTCTTATTTTTCTTGGAAGTTACTAGTACATGGAGTTTCTCCAAGCCCGCCTCATAAGCAACGATTATGAATGGTTTGTACATAAATATTTTATTTATTTATAGATTAACTTATATTTATTTAAATATTATTCTTTTAAATGTTATATGTATTTTTTGCATATTTTAATTATATCATATTATCTTAGTTATGGTTGAGCTTACCTTGATTTGATCATGACCTCAATTGATTTAATGATTGGTTCAGTTTTTAATATCATGATTATTTATATAAAAAAATGTTCAATTTCTTTAAAATACCCGTTAAATATTTTATATTTAAAGTAGAAGATAAAATGAATTGAGGAGGAGCCATATAGTTGGTTGGGAAGATATATAGATTAGAAAATCAACTACAACTTTTTTCTTTCTTTCTTTTTTTTTTTTTTGGTATCTTTGGGGTTTGTTTATTTTTTTTTTCTTTTTACTTTGCAGGTTCAAGATTCTAGATAATTCCAACTTAGTTTCATGATCAAGTACCGCGCCTTGATAGAATTTTCGAGCATTGTAGACATTAGTCTTATCAATATGGGTATCCTAATTTAAAAGACGAATCATTTGCCAATTGTCTACCCTCCTTCCTCACAAGGAATAAAGAAGCTTCCGGCGTCCTTTTAACATGCAGACTCTGTCCCTTCAGTTATTCCCCCTCACCTCATGCATTACCTTTAAACCCGTTTCAAGTAGCGACGCTTGTTTCACCGTTTTTGAGACTGAGATTATTAGTATAAGTTAATTCAACAACTTGTTGTTGGATTCTTCTTTATACGACATTATAGTACAAGAATTATTTAAATGAAGCATTACTTGTGTATGTCAATTGTCAAGTGGTTGGATCTTCTACTTCATGCTTGTGGTTTTTGATGTTAGAGTGGCTGTAGTAGATGTGTTTGGAAGGTTATGTGATTTAATTTGTCTTGTATGTGATATTGTAGGGGATTGTGTCTTGTGTATGCTGCTATTTTATTTGTGAATATATATATGTAATTATCTTTTTACTTTTATATAATTGATATTTTATAGAAGGTATTATTTACGCATGAACACAAGAGAGCCATTGTCATGCTCTTTGGTAGATCGACTTCTACTCTTGGCAGATGAGGAAGAAGAGGATGGATTAAGGTTCAAAGGTAAAGGATGTTTTTTTCCCATTTGAGGTTTTTTAATTTGTTAACAAATTGTCATGTCATATGCCTTGTCATGTGTCAAATAAGATTTTTCTTGGCAAAACTCTAGCTAACTTAATAATTTAACATCAGATTAAGCAATTTATTAAGCTTGGATCATATTGTTCTATTTAAAAAACTTAAAGAATAAAATCGCACTACAAATAACTTCTAGGATGTTGGTGCACTTTAACCCAAAAAATACTGTTACATACGTAGAAAATGGAAAAATAGTGTCTATTTGTTTTCTATTTCCAATTTTTTAATTTTTTTTAAAAAAAGCTTTAGAAGAAAAAATATATATTTAAATAATCATTCGAAAAAAAATTATTTTTTTAGTTTTTTAAAACATATTTATGTTTTTTTAATAAAAACACACTTTACTAAAAACAAATTAATAAAAAAGTTTTTAAATTTTTTTCAAAACAAGAAAACAAACAAGCCATAAACTCGTTATTATCTTCTTCATTTTTTATTTTGTTGGGGAAAAGATAAAATTCATTTAAAAGATGTGCAATCACATTTACGTTAAATTGGAAGAGTATGGTTCCACTAAAATAAATGGCCCCTATGGTTCTCTTTTTATTTTATAAATGATATAATTTATTATAGTTTTTAAAAAACTAAACAATGTATTTTATTTATTTTTCATTTGATAAAATATGATAGAAATTATATTTTAGGACCTAAATATATATATATATATATATTTTACAGAATCTTACTAAGTAAACTAACCAACATCAAAATTTAACCACAACTAACAACAAATAACACCCTCAAAATATATAATTTTGATTTATAATTCACTTAAATGTTTAATTTAAATTATTACAAACCTTATGATCTACAAAATTTTTAGAAAAGTGAAAATTTTAAATTTAAATAATACTCCCTCTGATCCCCAATTGACTTTTTTTTGAGAGATTAAGGATATTAATTAAATTAGTTAAAGGAAGTTATAGTTAATAAAAATTACAAATCTAGAAACCCCAATTGACTTTTTTTTTGAGAGATTAAGAATATTAATTAAATTAGTTAAAGGAAGTCATAGTTAATAAAAATTACAAATCTAGAAATTGTCTAATTATAGTTATGAGAGTATTGATTTAGAAAAAATTGATTAAATATGTAAAAAAGGTATATAGAGGTATTATATTTAAGACCAAATTAAAATTTTAACTAAACTTTATAATTAGTATCAGAGATAATATAGATAGGGTTGAGGTTTGTTATAAGCGAGCAGGTTAGAAAAAAAATAGGAGAATGAATTTGTCTAATTTAATTTACTCCAATATTTCAAGAATGAATATATCTAATTTACTCCAATATCTTAAGAAAATTTTGATTTTTTTATCGTAATCATATGTACCAGTCATGAAGAGTTTAAACTGACAATCTCACATTTAAGAGAGTTTCAATAGATATAGCTATGCTTAGCATTGAACATTTTATATGCAAAGATCACACGAAAATGAACCTATGTTACTTGTAAGCTTTTGGTTGGATTAGAATAATCATGGGAGTCAGTACCTTATGATTTTATTATTTTTTCCCCTTTAATGTGATTGCAATTTTAATTTTAATATGATAAAAGATTAAAGTGCAGGCGGCATTTTTCAAACACTTTTTATAATATTTTTCAATATGATAGTTTAATGGAAAAGTTATAAATTTCGGTGTTGAATTAAATTGAAATACTAAATTCAGGACTAAAGTAAAATTAATATTCTAGTCCTTCAACTTAGTATGATTTAGTGTATCTCAGTTTCTAACCTTTACTCAACCCGTTATCTTTTTCATTTTTTTAAAAATATTTTCATTATTACCACTTATATCATATCATGAGTCATATATCCTATGTGGCAGAATGGGTAATAAAATGTTTGCCAACTCAGCTCTACGTAACCAAAGAAGGAGGACTATTGGAGAAGCTAGAAGAAGTGAGAAAAAGAAGTTGAAGACACACGGGGAAAAAAAAAAAAAACAGGGGTGGTGCAATAAAGCAAAGTAATATAATCTATCTTCACCAGCACTATCATGGAGAGTGAGGAAGGCTATTATAAATAATGATATTTTCCATTTACTACTTTGAATAATCTTATTCATCTTCATGATCTTCTTTTTAATACACTTGTGCATTGCACATAGGAACTTACATATGTTAATTAAATTAATGGTGTATTCTCCCTGTGGGAAATTTTATCGAACTAATTATAAAGACCAACTATACTACAAGAGTGTTAAGTTAATTAGGGTAGTGAATATTAGTCTTTAAATCATAACCAAATGCATAAAGCCACAAACACATACATCCCACTTGAATATTTTAGAAAAAATTTCATTCAGCTCCTGTGGAAGAAACTTTGTTTCAGTAGGCCCCAAAAGATTCTGAAACCTCATTATATACCTTAAAATAAAAATAAGTTTTGTAGGTGAAAAGAGAATGATGCCTTTATTTTAATTTTTTTTATAAGAGCATTTACAAGAAAAATAATGGCATTTACAAAATAAATAAAGAAATTCAAAAGATATTGGGGAGTTAACAAAAATGTTTTAACCATTTATAAGATAAATATGGGAATTCACAAAATAAATAAGAGTATTCACAAAATAAACAAGGGAATTCAAAAAATAAAGTCAGGACGTCATTTTCTTTTCAATCACACAAATTAATTTTATTTTAACCATTGCACTAAAGTTTCAAAATCTTTATTATCAAAACCTAGCTTTACGAACCTTAATTTGTACAAATAAAGATTAAATTAAATACGGAACTCCTTTGAATTAGATCTACTAAAGTTACCTGATCTTCCTCTAATTTTACAGGATTTTTATGCGTATTTTAACAATACAAAAAGAGGAGGTGTGCAGTTAATATATAAAAATCAGGAAAATGTTTTGTAATTCAGCTTTATTTTTGGAAAACCACTGTATAAGTTTTTAAAAACAGAGAAGCCATTTGAATTGAAAACATAGAAACCTTTACTAAATTTCTACAAAATCCTAAGAAAGTTGTGTAATTATTTTTAAAAATCAAATGTATTATTAAATTCTAAGGACTCATTATTAAACTTTGGAAAAATTAAAACAAACTTAAAAATATTTTTAAAACTGTAATTTTCATAAAATTAAGTTTAAACTTTGATTTTCAAACATAAAATATGGGTCATTGTTAATTGAAATTTTGAAAATTAAATCTATATAAAAGATCGACATGAAATTATATATCTGCCTCGCGTGACTGACATGGCCCTACCTTTTGTGTTCTCTTTTCTGTGATTATGAATATTGGACCAAAATCTTCCACCTTCTCTAACTTTACCCACAGAAATTTCTTCATAATTTCATCACATTTCAAATTCAAGATTTGAATAGTCACATACATGTACAACAAAAATCAATATTTATATTTTATCAAAGAATATTTCATTTTAATCTTATTTTTTTAATAAAATTTTAGATTTTTAAACAAAATTACCGTGGAAAATATTTGTGTGTAAATTTGCTCATTATTATCTACAGTTACAGTCTAAGTTTTTGTTTTCGAATAAATTAGTTTTCAAAGTGTATGTCGTTTGATTTTGGTTATAATTTCCATGTTTATGTCTTTTTTTTTTTGTTAATATTTCAATCAGTAGATAGTATTGAATCTCAAATGTTACCATTTAACTTTCTTATTTTTATTTAGTATAGGGAGTTTCTCCAAGTCCACATGAGCTATGATTATTCGTAGTCTTTATTCATAAATATTTCATTGATTTACTAATTAACTTTTTTTTTACTTAAATGTTATTATTTTAGAGCTTATGTATAAATTCTTTTACATTTTAATTATATTATATTATTTCAATTATAATTGAGCTGACCCTAATTTGACGATAGCCTAAACTAATTTAATAACTGGTTCAGTTTTCAATATTTTGGTTATTTATAAAATAATGTCTATAAGTTTCTTTAAAATAATTATTAAATATTTTATATTTAAAATTCCCCGGAGTTACTTTTAAATTAGCATAAGAATGAAATAATTTGGAGTGATGGTGAATAATTGAAGTGAACGTGCATGGTAAAAAAAAGAGGGGGTCATGGTAAATAATTGAGGTCAAAGTGGTCAGAGAGTGAGAAGAAGAAGAAGAAGAAGGTACAAATGAAAGAGGTGACAACAGCTCCAATAATTTTTGTTTGCTTTTTCTCAGAGTTCCCCCTAACTCAGACAAATTCTACTGTACCCATCTCAGTTTTCAATTTTCACGTATAGTAGGATCCCCACCCCACTCTTTTCTAAAATATAATTTTAATTCTGTTTTTTATTTGGTTAAAAATTTGTGCCCCTTTAGAGAGGAAAAATTGTTTAGTGTTGTAACTAACAAGAAAAATCATGGTGGGGTTTTAGGGAATAAACGTAATAACTAAAAATGTCCCACAAGAAGTGAACATGCCTCATGCAATAACGTTCTAATATATATAAGAATTGTCAATAAAGTGTTAATGTTAATAACTTGTTATGAGAATTTTTAATAATTACATCTTTTCCATATAGTATTTGACAATTGTTTTTCCTGAATCAATTTGAAGGTGTCAAAAATAAATTTTACAGCATTTGATATATAGTAGTGAGTCATCATTGGAGGCCTCATTTGCATATTTAATTATTAATAATCAATAATATGTCTAGAGTTGACTAGGATATATTTTACCCATATGACTCAAAGCTATTTATAAAATATTTATCAACATTTTTTTACATCAATAACAAAATTTAAACTCACATCCTAATAATAAGATTCTAATAGATGGATAAACTAATTTTTGTTGGCTATTAATTGCTTCACTTTCTTTTGACAGTATGGATTCGAAATTTGATATCTAACCCTTTAGATTTAACTTATAAAGTAAAAAGAGTACGCTAAAATACGAGCATAATTTAATGGAATAAGGTACAAGTGCAACTTTAATAATTTAAGTTCACATTAATTTTTATTTTAATCCCATAACTTTATAAAGCATTGTTTTAGTAGTTTAACCTCTCTTTTTTTGCCCAATTTAATTATTAGTTTAACCTTACCCCCACCAGTTTTATCAAGAAAAAATTTTGCATTGAAATTTTAAATATTAAATTTTAATTATTGAAAGTTGATCTAATGGTAAAGATAGTGAGTGTATACATTCTTCTCCTATAAATTAGTCTCCTTACAATGTCTTACATATATAACAAGGAGGATAACATGACACAAATTTAAATCAATGTCTCATTATCTCTTCATTACTAAGGACAATTAGAAGTTGAATATAAAATTTACTAATAAATTAAGTTGTCCCGACTCATATTCTGTATATCATACGATATGCAAACAAACAATCATAACTTGGCAAAAAAAAAAAAAACCCCATAAAACAATCCCAATGGGATTGGTTGACTATTATATTAATAAGTGGTTTTTCTCTAAATTTTTTTAATCCTAGCTAGCATAAATAATTTACTTGAATTTAATCATAGAAAAAATAAAAAAAACAAAAAAAGAAATCAAATCCCAAGAAAAAACAAATCCCAAAGTAAAAAATAAAAGTTAAAGCAGACACAGAGGTGATGAGGATAAGAAAAATGAAGCATAGCATATGGAAGTGCATGTGTGTAGAATATGGGATGGGGCAGAATTTGTCGTCGTAGGTAGGTCAAAATATACAGATACCTCAATTATGTTATTATTACCACTGTCAACAGTAAAGTTACTGATCTCTTTTCTTACGAGTAAATCATATGAATTTTTCACTTACCTCAAACCAAACAGATTTTTTATCTAGTAAAAAAGGTAAAAAAAGTAGTGAACTGCACAGACTTATCCTGTATGTTTAATTAGTTAAAATTATGTATATGATTAACTTTCAAAACTAACATATAAAAAATTGTACAATATATAAATAAATTGGGTCTTGATGTACTCCCACAAATTAGACCATGAATAATCGTGTTTATATTTTTCTACAACATTTATAGTTATTGTAGCTATATTATTTCTATTCTTTAATTATCTTCAACAACAATTTGTATGGGACTGGTTGTAGGTTCAATTTCTTTAAAAAATTAATTAAGGAAAATGCGAAGTCCGTAATATTTGACAAGAGATGCTTGTAGTAATTTTCATCGTGAAAAGAATTTATATAATTTAACAAATTAGGGAAAATACGAGTGTAGTTATTCCTGTCTTGTTCTTTTGAAATTCCCTCCTCTGTGGGGGAAAGCATGATGAGCATGAGAGACAAGAAAGAAGATGGCAAAGCTGTAAAAAGGAGAAGACAGCATGCACTGAGATAAGACACAAAAGAATCACTATTATCATGGCAAGCTAGCCATGACACCTCCAATGAGAATATATATAATACCTTTATTCCTATTTATAAGACTCCATTAATTTTTTTAGAGAATTATAAGAAAATTTTAAAAAAGTTAATTACATTATTTAATAATATCATATGTTGTGCTTTATTAAATTATGTAGTAATTTATAAGTCAAACAACACAATTTGAAGAAAAACAATAAATTTTAATGTCTTAAAATAACTAAATTAGCTTTTTTAAAATTTTTTTAAGATTCTCTAAAAAAGTCAACGGGGTCTTATAAATAGGAACGGAGGGAGTATATATATATATATATCATAAAATTTCAAACTAACTTGCGTTGGCTAATTAATCAGAGGAATTGGTGTATCAGTTTCTTAAGTGGTGTAACCAAGAGTATTAGATAGATAGAATTAAATTTTATATTTATTTTTTTGGCATATACCTTCCGGTGATCTAGGGCAGGCCATCTTTCAGACACATCAATGGCCCCAGACTAATCCGGAATGCTGTTTGAATGGGCACCTCAAAGGGTGGATCAGCTGGCCAAAGGATTTTAATCGCTTCTCCATTCACAAACAGGGATTGAACCCCTGCCCTTGGTTAAGGGGAGGAGCCCTTACTACTCCACCCCGCGCCCTTGGTTATTTTATATTTGCTTTACTAATGAAGTCTAAAAAGATTATTTTTTTTGAGTTTAAAAAGAAGAGCAGCATGTGAGATTTGTGTTTTGCTAACTCTGCTGTAATTTATTTCATTCACTTGTTGTTAATGCATTTTTAATTTATTTAAACAGCACTTTTTTTCATGACTGCATATGAATATTTTTATACATTAAATCAAGTTATTTTAATTAGGATTGAGTTTACCCCTATTTAACCATGGTTAGCCTTCTAACTCGTGAACTATTGATCACACATAAACATACATACATGTGTATCTATATCTATATATATGGAGACAGATAGAGAGAAGGGGAGGCAATGAAATGATGAAAAGGTTGGAGGAGTGACATAAGGTGGTGGGAATTAATGAATGCATTGGGGTCCATTCTTTATATATATATATATATATATATATATATGAATACAAGACCCCCACCCACCCACTAACATTCCTTCTGCATTTTCTTACTCTGCCTTTTCCACTTTCACTTATTAACACTTTTCACTCTTACTTTCTTCCCTCCCTCTTCTTCCATTAAATATCGAACACATTTCAATATTAATAACACCACAGCATATACGCAAATATCGTTCCTGATATATATATAAATCATGTGTTCATATATATCATTTACTAGTCACTCTGTGGATAGCTAGTGGTCCAATGTTTTGAGTTTCAAGTGTGTATGTGACATATATATATATATATAAGTAATCAAAGTGGAGAACATAATTATTAGGTCTGAAGAGAAGGCATGCATATATAATTAGTCTTTTTCCTCTACAAGTCAACACTAATCATCACTGCTTTCTTCTTTCTAGCTTCTTCAACAGTTATAAGGATTCATGTCTGATCTATATCCATATAGATATAGATATATATATATATCATTTCAATTTGATCGAGTTATCACTACAATTATTCATTATCTCCACTTATATATATATATATATATATATGTTTAATTACATTTTATGATGGTCTTCTGTACGTACTTAACAAAAATATAATCTATGATTAACTTACACGTACAGATAAATCATATACACCCTAACATATTGAAACTGAATCTCTCTCTCTCTCTCTCTAAGCTCTCAAATTACACTGAAATTTGAATGGGAATTCGATGTTGGAATATCACGCGGTGGATTCTAGGTATATCCTCTTAATAAAGGTTGTTCCCTATCACTTTTCAATGTTGTTCTGTAAATTTGAAAGTTACATTATATTAGCATGCAAAAATATTTTTACTTTTTTTGTCCTTAAAAAAATTCAAATAGCCATACCTGTGAGCTTTATTTAGTTATCACGCGGAACCGTACCCAGAATTAATTTATAGTTAAAAAAAAAAGTAGAAGCAAGAAAAGAAGAGTTACATTGAAAAGGACCTCAGATTTTAATTTTTCCCTTATTTCTCAAAAAAGCAGAGTGGAATACTAGAGATTAAACGGAGGAAGAAAAAAGAAAAAAAAAATATAAGCTTAGGTTCTTTGGCTAGAATACATAAACATGGGTTATCATTAAGATTTAAAAAGTATGCCATCCTTTTATATACGCGAAAAAGTTAATGATGATAGTAAGAAGAGAATTATCTATGTGAACGATAAAATTTTACCATCTGAATGTTCTATAATCATAAAAAATGATACAATCTGTTTTGATCATTTACCCTTGTAAACGAAAAAAATTATACAATAAATTAGATCGTTTTAGTTTAGTTAATCATTGTAAATTGCATGATTGAACAGTTTTGATCATTGATTAAATAAATTTGACCTAATAAATATTTCAAGTTTCAAGCTTCATTTTTTTCATTTTTATAATATGATATGTTTAAATGTCTTAATTCGTTTTTATTATAAACAATAATTCAGAGTGGTTATAAAGCCTTAAACTTTAAATTATTCAAATTAATATGTTTAATGAACAGTCCTGTTAGATCCTTTTGACTGAACAATTGAAAAAAAATAATAATAATGTAGCAAGAAGTGAAACTTTTAATTTAAGAAGCGGTTCATTTATATGTCACATGTGCACTCTCTTGATAAAAGATTGTACTGCCTCCAAGCCTATTCATAAAAATAACTCTCCTAAAATGATCCTTTTTTTAAAAAAAAAATATTTTTAACTGAAAAACAGAGTTTGAGCTTTCTTATAATTAAGTCTGCAAGTAGTATATTGAAGGAAAAAATTGTACAGTAATAATAAGCAATTGGAAAGTTAATTTGCTTTAGTTAATTTCTGATACTATAGTTGAATTTTAAGCGAAGATAATTATAACAAAGAGTACATATGAGAATAAATGGTCCCATATATATAATCATTGCATGGCACGTTATGATAAAAAAGCGATGCTTTAAATCGAAGATATGTAATTAATATATATATAAAGAGCACCGCCTCTTATTTTGAGAGTATGTGAAGAAGAGACGATTGATTTAGACCTTCTAAAGTAATTAGGGGATAAAGAAAAGAAACATTGTAATGAAATATTAATTAAAACCAAAGAGGGATTTTTTTTTACACTTAACTAAATTAAGTTCTTCACTTGAAAGGGAGGATTAAAAATAGTTTCTTTCACGTTATTTTGTTTTTATTGTTAAAAGTTTCTATTTCGTTGTTTATTTTTTACTTATATATGAATTAAACTAGAATTTCCTCCTTTTCGTTATGATTAATAATATACGATCACAGGCCAAAAAATCTATGAGAGCATTTCTTGTAAATTGATAATTAGAAAAATTATATAAATAAATTAGAGTTTGTGCTTTACGACAAAAAAAAAATAGAATTTGTGACTGTACGTACACTATTAATTAGTGACACAAAGCCTGCTCCCTTTTCCTGCTCTTTAAATAAAAGTATTAGGGTCAATAATGATGCTTTATGTATTTATTTATTTATTTAATTTTGTAATAAAAATTGTTAGGTTGAGTCTCAAGACTCGTCAAGATAAGGCCCTACAACTAAATGCTTGGTTGTTGGACTATATATTTTGGAAACACTACGTAGGAGCTCTTATATTAATAAATGGAAGTAATATATTTTTTGAAGTGCATCATTTTATTACTTCTCACATATAACATGCGTGTGTACACAGGTTATATATATATAGACGTAGTTTCTAATAATGTAAATGAAAAAGGAAATTTTAGGGAAACTAACAAACATTGTTTTTTTAAGTGATTAACTTAACTTATTTATTGATGAATTAGTTATCTATTTCCAATATTTAGGAATTATTAGAAAGTCTTTTTTCTTCATTTTTATATGAACGTGTTTGTGTGATTGAATGAATTACCTAATAAGAACTTCAGGCATTGGTAGTGAGAGTCAAACTCTACTATAAAATACTTAGCTTCCTCCAATCTTCACTATAAGGAGCCCATAATATAAGTTACATGGTGAGTCATTAATAAATTTTTAAAAAATATTATCCCTAGTACAATTTATTAATTAGTAGGAAAAAATTTGAAGAGTTGAAATCTCAGGTAGTGTTATTATATACTCTTAGATGTGAGTGAAATTGCAAAAAATGTTTCATTCTTAAATAAAGTTAATGAATTAACCACATTGTTTCCAGTTCTAAGAAAATAATCAAATATTAGTTTGTTTTAGGGTTTTAGAAGCTCCTTTTACAACATTAGAAGTAAGTATCTGGAGGGATATTTGTCTTAACCGAAAAAGCTAGTGCTTAAGAAACATTTTATTTTTTATAACAAGCACTTATGATTTATAGACTAAGGAGGAAGGGAGTTTATTTGTTTCAATGTAAGCCCTTTTAGAAGGTATTAATTCATACACCAAAGGACGACGAAGTAATCAGTGTTTTAGAAGCACAAACTTTAATACTCCAACGTCACTATTTGTTAAAAGAAGTGCTAAGTATGACTTCTTCAATAACATTTCTTGCAATGTTACAATATAAGGAGCCTTTTTTAAAAATAAAAAAAAATAAAAGATATCAATTGGATTGTTGTTTGTTGAAATATATGTATATGAGTTCAGCCACCTTAGTTATATATACATATTTCAATAATGTGAACCAAAGCTTGAATTCAGTTAGGAGGGTTGTCTCTATTGATTACCCGTCAACGCATGTTTCAAAAAGGATTGTGCTTTTCATTGGAGGATACTTACGCTTAAAAAAATATATGTGTTCGAGTTGATATTATTTTTTGACCTAAAATGTTAAAATAATTAATCATCACCTATATGTTATATTTTTTCTCAAATTTTTTTTGTCCAATATATTTTTTTTCTGAATTAGTTCTATTGAAGAGAAGATATATAATTTTTTAGCCATACCTATATTTGACCTTAACAATCTTTTTCTTTGTGACAAAAACTTTTTTCTTCATACGTGTTTCATCATCGCATGCTCAAATGGGAGTGTTAATCCCCTCTTCCCCATTAATAATCTTTTTATTTAAAACGTGGCTAGCAAAGTAAAGAAGGATGGGGGAAATTTTGATGAAAGTTATCATTTTTATTAATTAATTTATATAATTTAAATATTTTCCCTTTGAATATTTAACAAGTAGAGTTTGAATTCAGGTTCTAATATCAAAGGTCGGTAAAGAATATAATGGAGGGTCAGCTTGAGGCTAGCCTCATTTTTCTAAGCATAACTCGATTATTAAATATGGGACTTCTCACCAAACAAAATCTAAGTAACACTACTTGACTTCCCACCAGAATTTCAATTGAAGCATATTATTGTCTTGTTCTAATTAATCAAAGGGCATAATGAGGAGCTAAAGATATTTTCAAAGATTTGTAATCATATCAAAAGAGGAAAAACGCGTCATGCAACCCTAAAAAAAAAAAAGGAAAGGAACACAGAAAATGACTCTCATCAACTTTATAGTACATAAAGCTATCACCCTTCATTATTATTTCTCATAATAATCACCATTAACTGTTCACTAAGCAAAGCAACAACACAGCTCAATCACAGAAATTAAACTGATTAAGCAAGTCACATGCATGGATAATTATTGGTTGATATGAATTTAACCCATAAGTTTTGCTGATAACATCTTACAAATGATGTGATTAGTTTTGAGCAAATTATTTTTATAACCTAATCAATCTCTCTTTTGCGTATGACTTTCCTTGATATATATAGTGTTTTGTTGAGCTAATTAAACTGCTGATATAATGGATGGATCAACTTTTGTTATTATATCTTTAGTTTAGAAGGATTCATATTAATAATTTCTAAACAAAATTTTGAATATATTGTATAAATTAAATTATAAAACCTTATCTTAAATGCTATCATCAGTATTTTTAAATCAAATTGATCAAATAATTAACAAGACGTAATTTTCCAGAGTTTGAGAAATATCCTAATTATTTTTCACTGTTACTATTAGTTTTTTCATAAGTACTTTCTCACCTGTTAATTAGCCTTTTTATAACAGAACATTAAAATAGATAATAGGATCAAACTAGTCTATAGTAATTATTATTTCTAATGTTATTATTAGTTTCTTTCTTTCTTTCTTTCTTTTTTAAAAAAAAGCACTTCTCATCTCTAAGCTTCCTAATGATTTACACTTGACCAACCGATCGAGTTAGTCATTGATTAGATGAAGATATTGACTTGAAGATTTATCACCGAAGTCTAGCTACCAAAGAATCCAACCCCTCAAAATAAATCAAACTCAAATCAGCATCATTTTGTTAAAGAAGTATTATTTGTTTTGTCTTGTTGTGGGATACTTAATTTCATGTCAACATCTTTATCATAAGTTTAATATTTTTTTGTTCTTTTTCAAGATTTCAAAGAAAAAACATATAATTATTATTGTTAGTCATCTTTACCCAAACTATTTTTCCCAAGCAATTTTTTATTCGATAACCTAGTGGTTAAGATCAACATCTTAGCATGTAATAATCAAATAATTGGAAAAAACATTGTTATGAAAAATGTTTAGCTATAAAATTAGCCTCTGAATTTTAAATACAACCCTATATTTCTTTAAACTCAATTCAAACTAAGATGAAAGTGTCTCTTGTATTTATATTTGCATTTCAACTTGAAGCTGGTCCAAGGAATTGTATGGTTACACTAGCCTGTTCTACAAGGTACGTACTACAGCCTTGTGAAGAGCTATCTTTTTCTTTTTTATTTTCTTTCAAGTATATAAATATTTCACGACACAGTAATATACCAAATTTATATTTGTATGACAGTTTTACAACCGTTATTATTATTATTATTTTGAATTATTAGAACTAACGAAGGTCTTGTTTGATGATAATTGTTTCATCCTTCAAAAGATTGTCCGCAGGAAGAAATCTTCCCTTTTGAAGCTCATAGATCACAGAAATAGTACAAATGGATAAAATCTTAATTATTTATTACGCATAAGTATAAGTTGTCATTTTTTATCAAGTAAAATTTGAGTCTCTGCATATTCTTTTAATACCTAAATATTTAATATTGTAAATAAAACAGAACGCAATCATGGGAAAAAAAAGTTTAATGTGGATTCTCTGGATTTATCAGTCTCAGAGCCAATACTTAATTTAGGCCATAAGCCATTTTTCAGTTGAAGCCCATCCTATTATGGGCTAATTTGTAATAAGAGAAAAGAGTTATTGAACCTTTTTTTTTGGGGGGGTTTATGCCCACAACAAATCCATCTCTATCGCCTAAAATGGTTACAATGTTTTCCATGCACAACCAAAAAACAAAAATGATGGTGACCAAAAAAAAATAATTTATCCACTGTTAAGACGTCAAACAGAGGTATGGAAGCATTTAGAAGCTTAATGGGCAAGTTTGTGTGACGTGGGAAGTGAGAAATGAGGTCTTGGCTGGAACGTTGGCGGCCAAATTATCAAACAACACACACACGGGAATCAATTTCTCTGCTCATCTAGAGTGGGGCTCAGTCTATCTAAACGGTTCACTTTTTTTTTTATATAAAAGATTTTTAAAATGAAAAAGTCATATTTTTTTAAAAAAAATGTTAGTTAAGAGATTATATTTATTTTAGTCTCTCTACTTATTAAAATTATAATTTAAAAAAAAAAATTTGCACCGGCTAGATCCAATCTGGACAGTGCAGATAGGCATAGGCCCTCCTACTCGTTCAAAGGAGGGAAACTGATTTCCATATACATACATACATACATATATATATATATATATATGTTGCCTTTTGCGTTTGGCCACTGAAAATATGCTTCATATCGATCACAATCAAACCACTATCTCAATATAATTCAGCTTTGGAGATGGAACATTTACTTCATCTAACCGTACGCCACATCACATATATATCTATATATATATATATGTATGTATGTATATTTACATGCATAGTGAGTTTTATTTGCATACAGGCAAGCTGTATCAAATAAATATTATTTTTATTTTATTATATTGATGTTTTCAAATGAAAATGTTAATTTGGTATCAAATGTTAGAAAAAAATAATGTCCATCTTGGATTGGTGGCAAGAATTGTTAATATATTTCACAGCTTATTCTGATAATAACAGCTTTATTCTTTTTTGTATGCATATGTTGCCCTCGAACTTCCTTTTCTCGCTTTGTCTCTTTCCTTCTTTCGCATTTTCCTATGCTAAAAAGGCTTAAACTACAAATGGAAGCTTAAAAAAAGAACAATAGCACACGCTTTATAGTTCTATTATGAAAAGCTTTGATATTCACAAATTGAAAACATTAGTCTTGTTGAATTCAATACATGCCTAATATTTATAATATAGTTCACATAATAATAATCAAATCCTTTTTATATATATAGCCTTCCAATTTAAACAAAGCTTCTCAGGTGATGCAAAAAAGAAGCAAAAATACAGAGGATTTGTTTTCCCTACCTAAACAAGAAATAAAGAGAACAAAGTGCAAAACAACAAAAAGGGGATAATGAATATTAACAGCCAAAATTGGAATCCCAATCGATTTATTAGTCAATATATATAGTTAATGTCAATCATCCAAAATTTAAATATATGATCTATCATTTAATCCACGTGTGCATAAATTGAACATAGATTATATTTACATCAAGTTCCTTACATCCATCTCGTCAGGTTCTCCAATTACATGTGGTCATGTATTTTATTTATTGTATTTGAGTTTTTAATTAAATGATAATAAGCCAAATATAAGATACATGACCATATGTGATTGAAGAATTCAACGAAATAAAGCTAAAAAACTTGATTGAAGTATTTTTCGTTGAGCACATATAGTGGGAATTGGATGTCTTTCTTGAATATATATTGTGGGAGATATATATATATATATATAGCGTGAGACATTTGTTGATTTGTCAGACCAATAAGGGAAAGAAACAAATATAATGATATGGATAATAAAAAGAAAAGGAAAAGGAAATTATGATCAAGTACTCCCAATGAAAGTGGAGATCATAAAGATGACATGACCCCATTATATTCCCCATTTCCTTTTAAACGTTACTACAATATATTTTCTGCAGGTGGAACCTTTCTTTAGTTGCGTGTAATTTATCTTTAATCTTGGGCGAAATATAAAATATTTGTATATGTTTAAATATATATATATATATATATATATTGCATATAATTAAAGAGGAGTCGATCCTATTACTTTAAGTATCGACCTAGGTTTTCTTATTTAAATATCTTTGGGTAATAAACTTTATAATGTATGGAAAAAGAGTAGGAAATTATATTAACTTGATGTAAGCATGAGGTTAATTTAGTTGCTGATTTGATAGTAAAAGAAACTTTTCATGATGATGTGGGTTTTCAGTTTTTTACATCAATATTATTGAGTATATTTACTGCTCTTGCAGTTAATATAGCTATGTAGTTTTTGTCTCTTTCACTTATAAAAAAAAAACCTTTATGTGAAAATTTTCACCGAAGACAATAAGAACAAGCCTCAAATTCCAATTTTAGTTGAAAGAGAAATAATCAAAGCTTTAATTAAGCTTTATTCTGTACTTTATCATTTAGCACTCACACACACATGTATATATCCTAGTCTCCATGAGGCTCTTTTGAAGGAATACTTTTGGAGGCTATGTATGAAGCAGAAGCAATTAGCCTTTGAGATTATTACTGAAGAAATGCAGCAACATCTTCTCACACCTCATTCTACAGATTCATCCTCCAATAATTTTGAACAAGTACGCGCCTATCATCTATTCTAATTAATGATCTCCTTCATTCACATATACGTTTTCATTTTCTTTAGCCTTGTTTATTAGTGTTAGTTATGGAATAGCTATCTATATATATATATATATATATATATATATAATGCTTTCTAACTCAAACTCGATGTATACATACAGATGGAAGTTGAAGTGATGAAGGAGATTAAAGAAATGATTCAACAAAGTGAAAATGGTCTCTACTCACCTACCTGTTGTATCTATAGAGTTCCTCATACAATCCGTCAACTAAAAGAAGAAGCTTACACTCCAAAAGCTGTTTCTATTGGTCCATTTCATTATGGTAGTGATGTGAGGCTACTTGACATGGAAACTCACAAACAAGTCTTGTTCAAAAGATTCACACAACAAGCTACGACAAGCTTGAATGATTTGGTTAGTTTTGCAAGATATTTAGAGCCGAAAGTTCGTGCTTCTTACTCTGAAAACATCAAACTTACCAGGAAGGACCTTGTGAAACTCATGTTGGTTGATGCTGGTTTCATCATTGAACTCTTCAAAGGCTTCTATGAAGATCAAGTGATGCGTAATGATGCTAAGTTGTTTCAACCATGGTTGAGAGTTGCTATAAGGATGGATTTGTTTCTATTGGAGAATCAACTTCCATTCTTCTTCCTCGAAGATCTATATGATAAAGCATTCCCTGTCAATCTTTGTGATAATATTCAACCATTTCTTGAGCTCACCTATAACTTCTTTGGGTACTTTAACTTGCAAAAGTTAAAGCCTAATTCAACAGTTAAGATTAAGCACTTCACAGATCTTATTAGATTCTTTCACTTGCCAAGAACAGGACCTAAAACTACAAGGCATTCATCTCTAGAGGCCAGAGACCATATTCTTTTATACACTGCAAGTGACTTACAAGAAGCAGGAGTACAATTAAAGGCAGGAAAAAGTAAGTGCTTACTTGACCTGAAAATTTCAAGGTGTGTTCTTGAGGTTCCAAAGATTTTGGTAGAATATAGCACCGAAGTTTTGTTTCGTAACATGATAGCTTTAGAACAATGTCATTATCCATATGCTTCATACATTACTGACTATGTTATTATGTTGGATTGCCTGATCAACAAAAGTAAAGATGTGAGTATCCTAATTCACAAGAAAATAATACGCAATTGTAAAGGTGACCCTAATAATGTTGCTTCCCTAGTTAATGGTCTACGGAAAAATGCCATTGCAATGGATTTTAGTTGTGAATACCTTGATATTTGCAAAAAGTTGAATGAGATATGTCAAAATCCATGGCACAAGTGGAAGGCAACTTTGAGAAGGGATTATTGCAGCACACCTTGGCAAATTGCTATATCAGTTACTGGAATCGTACTTCTCTTTCTATCTGTTATTCAAACCATATTTTCTGTCCTCCAAGTGGTTTCTTTTGAGAGGATTTGATGTTGTTGGGGTTTATTTCATAGTGATTGTATGATTTTTACCTGAGGAGTGAAACTTTATATGTGTATATGTATTGAGAAGTTTCATATTTTGCATTGAATATGTCTGTTCTGGACAAGGCTATTTGTTTTTCTTTCATTAAAGTGATATGTCTTTTCTACTAATATTAAGGACTAGGAGTAAATGAAACAACCACTCGACATGAACAGCTTTCTCTCTCTTTTTGGTGAGACATGAATGGCTCTCTAGTGGAGAAATAAATTAATTTTTCCTTTTCTTTTCAGTGCGATATATGATATCCAATAATATTGAGTCAGATTTAATTGTCATCTCCTCATAACACTTAGTTGACTTTTTTTTAAGAAAAATAGTTTAAAGAAAAAACAACAAACATAAATATTTTAAAGTAATTTAATTAATTTTTTTAATTTTCTGAAAAAAAATTAACTAAGGGTCCATTGGAATGAGTGGTAGAAGAAGTGATTTTTTTTAAGTGGCTTATCAACAGTATCTTTAGAAAAAAAAAAAAAGAGACTTATAAGAAGTGGCTTGTATTTAAATTTGGAGTAGTAAAAGTGACTTATTTTAAAACTAAAATATATTTAGACAATAAATAGAAAAGTGACTTATAATGAATTTTTTTAAAAGTTTTTTTTTAAAAATAACTGTGTCATATATTTGAATTTTGATAATTATTTAATATTTCTATTAATTTTTTTTAAAAAAAAAGCTAAAAACAGTAGCTTCCCCTACCCTACAACGGTGGGAAAAAAAGGAGAAAATTACATTTTGGTCCCAACCAACAGAATTTATCATAAAACGGTCCCGTCAAAATGCGTATTTGTAAAAAAGTCCCACGCGAAATTACGTAAGTGCAAAAAAGTCCCATAAAGTTATCAATACTCCACCTAAAGTTGTTAATGACAACAGACTTTTTTGTAATTACGCGATTTTACGAGACTGTTTTATTGTAAATTCTATTTGTTGGGACAAAAACGCAATTTTTCGAGAAAAAAAAAGGCTCCACCTGTGATCTT
>JBAGKO010000008.1:23848508-23867423 GCA_037177275.1 Acacia concinna
ACATTTTACTTTTAAATAAGTAACTTATAAGTCACTTATTCTACCTTCAATCCAAACATACATAATCTGACTTATATATAATCTGACTTATCCATAAGTCCAATTATAAATAAGTCCGTTATCCCACTGTTATTCCAAACACACCCTAAAACATGAGCTTTGAACCCAACGTCCGTTTTAACCCAAAAACGCCCTTTTTTCCATGGTTATCCGGCTTCCAAACACGCAATGAGTTGCTTTTATCATAAAGTACCCTTAGCTTTATACTGTATTTTATTTTTAATATAAAAGTTAGTTGACTAATTTAGATGAAATAAGAAAACCAGTTGTGTTGATTATTTCTAACAAATATGTGTTTTTTTCATGAAATACCATATTTTATTATGACAATCCCTAAATAGAAATTCATCATGTGCACATTTATTTTGGATATTTTAGAAAAAAAAAATTAAAATTGATTGAGATATTATATGTATTACCAAATTGAATCCCAACTAATTCTTATATCCATGATCTAGATATTTGTCTTTATTTATAGATGGCCCGTATTTGCATTGACCAGAGCCAACTCCACTTGTGTGCACCGTTGGGTATTAAAATCTTGATATATACAACAACAGAGGTAACAGCAATAACATAGTTTTGAGGAAAAAACCAGCAGCGTAGAATCGAAAAAGAATAAAATAATGGTTAAAGTATATTTTTATTCTTTTAAATTTATATGAGGTATACTTTTAATCTTACAATTCTAACACTATTAATATTGTCAACTGAAAACACAAATTCAAGTGATTATTGTGTAAATTTAAGTAATGAATGTGTAATTAGTTTTATTAATATTAAATTTAAAATATGGCTAAATTGAAAAATAGCTAAAATTTGTGTAATTAACTGTTATTAATTATCACTTAAATTTGTCACATCAGCACTTTTCCTTAACAACATTAATAAAGTTAAGACTGTAAGATTTTTAAAAAAAAAATTATAAGACCAAAGGACTAAAAGTGTGACCGACCTAAAATTTAGAGTATTAAAAGTATACTTTACATTAAAATAATTAAGCAAATAACACTTTGTCATTTAGCAGTGATTTATATACATGTCGGCATTTTTTTAATGCCAAAAAAGTAACCAAAAAAAAAAAAAAGAATGTGAGCGGAAGTAACTAAATGTGTCAGCATAACATTAAAACAGATGCATTTAAACAGAAATGGACATGTTGGATTGCTTTAATAGTTTAATGGGGATTATGATTTTATTATATTCTTCGTTAACATCCTTCAAGTTTTAAATTCCCTAAAGTGTGGCTATCTTACTGTGTGCCCTTCGATTTGATGGACGAATCATGTCATGCCACGTATTGATCCTCACCTAGCAGGCTTGCAGCCACAAGATTGCTAAGAAAACCGTACACTTGTCGGTTTACTTGTAGCCTAAAAACATTATTTTTCAAGACTGGACTGACGTGGCTACATCTCCTTTGTTCGTAAGATCCAACGACTGGCATATTTTTATTTCTCCATCATTACAATTTAAGGGGAATTTTTTCAACACTGAACATCTTGTTATCAAGGAAGTTAAAAATATCTCCACAAGTCTTCTGTGAATCAGTGAGTGAGTGATGGTGGGATTAACTAACTAAAAATAGGCATGAGCAGCTGAGATTAAGTTAAGTTTAAACCCAAGTAGAAGCCATTTTCTTTTCTTTTTTTTTTTAGTTTAGGCCAAATCTAAATCCTTTTTGAAAAACTCATTTATAATATAGACATTTAAAATAATCTTTATACTCATATGATACTATGTATAAGGAAGAAAAAGAAGATTTTTTTATTTTAATTATAAAGCACCTTATTAAAGTTTTAGTATGAATATATAATTTTATCTTCCATTTATTAGTGTATTTATTTTATTTTCATTTGGTATTATATGTATATATTAAATAGGTGTAAAATTATAAATTATTGAATTTTATAAAAGTTAATTGGATTTAAGATTTTTATTGATCTATGTGAAAAATATTAAAAGTATCCTCTATTTCAAATGTCCTCATTGAACTTTGAACATATTAAAGCCTACATTTATGTGGATGTTTGATAGCTTTTAAAGTCAACACACACATATATGGATATATATACAAATGGTAGGCTTTAAAGTTTAAATACTCAAAGTTTATATTAAATTAAAACAAAAAGTGATTTAATTTGATATTATTATAAAAATTTAAAGATATGTATATATATATATTTAAGCTTGTAGACTTATAGGAGAGGCCTTAAAAAAAGACCAATCTATTTAAACAAGTAAATGTTTAAATACTCCTCTACACTTATTCACAAGCTTCTTTCAACATTTTTTATATAAATAAAAAAATCTTAAATTTCATTATCTATTTTATAGAATTTAATAACTTGTTAACTTCACTCTTATTTAATATACATTATATCGTATAAAAATAAAATCAATATAATAATAAATAAAAGGTAAACTTATACATTTACATAAAAAAAAATCTCTCTGCCTTATAAGTATTATCAAATTTTTTCTTCTCTCTCTATTATATGAGTATATCTAAAGTTTGCCTACTTATTAAATATGTTTGACCTATCTAGATGCTATTTAGGCCAGGCCATGGGTCTATATTAAAATAAGAACTATTTCCACCCCATAAGTGAGTCATGACTCGCCTGATGTTTTATTAGTGAAAAAATTGATATTTATGATACTCCCTATCTTAATTATAAAAACTTTTTAAAAAATTTTAAAAAAATTTTAAGAAAAATAATTATATTATTTAATCATATCATATATTGTGTTGTATTGCATTATATATTAGTTCATAAGTCAAAAACATAATTTAAAAAAAAAACAAATTTTAATATGTTAAAGTAATGTAATTTGTTTTCTCAATATTTTTTAAAATTATCTAAAAAGCTCTTATAATTACGATCGGATGGAGTATTTTGGTAAAAGCCTTTTTTTTTGCCACCTCATTTGGTTTCTGTGTTTTGGCTAAGAACGGAAAAAATAGGCATTATGAGAATCTAGATAAGCTGGTCGAAACAATATTGAAGTAAACAAACATTAGCCTCAATATTAGAAGCTAACAAGTAAAAACGTATCCGTTCATGAGAGCTCTATTTCAATGACCATATTCATATGTGTTATTTTATTTTACTTGTTGATTTCTTTGTAAGACTATTGGTTTATTTCCTTCAGAGCCAGTTTGGTACACGGAATTTCTGTTTTCTCTGTTTGGTTGGAAATGAATTAAATGAATAAGTAGATTATGTCGTCAAAGACGATTTAGAGCTTGCCGCTTAGTTTTTAGAGCCGATGAAGGTTTGATTGTGATAATGCTTAGATATTGGAGGGAAAATATGGAAATTGAATCATGGGATTGACATGTAAAAGCCATTTATGAAGATTTTTTTTTATCATACTTACATCAAGTTTCTTATATTTATAACATTAAGTTTTTCAATCACGCATGATCATATATCTTATTTATTCAATTTGTATTTATAATTAAATAATAATAATAATTTAAAAATAAAATCTATGATCACATATAATTAAAACACATTTCGAAATGTATATAAAATGATCTAAATATATATTTTTTTTATCGAGCAAGCTCCTCAAAGATATATGAAGATACTAAGGATCATCTTCTTGAGCATCGTACCAAACAGGCAGGCAGTACAATGATATTGAAATTAATTTCATTTCCATATCCATACCCGCCATTTCCATCACGTCACACCAAACTTAGCATTATTAGTTCATAATCTTTCTTAAAATTACAACTATACACAACATTTTTTTTTGAAGCTTTAAAACTTAATAATAAATTCATAAACTTTCATATCTATATAGATAACTACAAGCTAATCAATTTTATGCCTCTCTTAATTTTATTTTCGTGTGTATAAAATAACATTGTAAACTTTGAATAATTAACTGTACGTAGATAAACTACTGAAGCATCAAGCGGTTTGTAGATAAATAATGAGCAAAATTAATAGTACATGGGTTATCAATATGAAGATAAAAGTTCAATTAGATTTGATGCAAGGTTTTTAAAAGAGGGACTTAGAGCTTAATATAATTTTGTATAATTTAGTAGGAGTATTAATTTCCTAGAAAAGCAGAAACCAAAGTCACGTAAACGAGTAACACATTAACAAATATGGATCATCTTAACAAATTGATTTTATTTTTTATTTTCCAGAGAGGACACGCAGGCAAAAGATGAAAAGGACAACACCCAGCCATAGTGCCATTCACTCAGTGGAAAAGGATTTTGATTTTATTAATTTATGAAATATAAAGTCCAATAATTTAAGTATGGATAACTTTTTTTGCGCTTTTCTAAAATTATCGTATGCCCCTTTTTTTCCCGACTCAGTGGAGAAGGATTTTGATTTTACTAATTTATGAAAAAAAACAAAAGATATGCATTAAAAGTTTAATGGCTTGTGACTGGAGCTATGCGGTTTTTTTTTTTATTATGGAATACAGATATATATCCTCGAATTTTAGATTCACTTAGCACAAAAATTAGCTTTCTTAACCTCTAAACAAATTAATTTATCGAAAGACTTATTATTTATTACAAAATTAATATGAATCGGATTAAAATTCATATGGGTGGCCCCACTAACCAGGATGTTGTGCACTCAAATCTGTGACATCCAGTGTTTAAACCAGATAATGCTTTGGTTTTGTTATTTCATGTATTCAGTTTAAAAAAAAAAAAAAAAAAAAAGTTCTAATCCTGCATATGACCAGATTTTCTGGCGGAAAAAAAAACAAAGAAAGGACCTAACTTCAACACTGTAAACCAGAAAAGGCAAATATTACAATTACCACGTCCGAAAATGTGAAATGACAGAGGCTTTTTAAAACTAATAATAATTCCAGGCCAAGCGTCGCCGAGAAACGATTGGCTCACGCTCTCGCGTAGCGCGTATGAACAACGGTCTCCTAAAGCTGTCTTGTCTGAGGAAATGACCAAACTAACCAGCGGATTTGTTGAGGAAACAAACTGCCATATGGATATACTATAATAATAATAAAAATATATAAAAATGTCACATAGGATACAGTTTGGTTATTTTTACTCAAAGCATTATTTTAATATATTAATCATTGTAAGCCTTCCAAACCAATATATAATATCGGTCGGTTCAAATTTGGAGGGCCCAAGATTCGTGTGGAAATTAAACATCGTCAATTAGTTATAAAGTAATTAATGCTACATTAGTTATTATAATGCATAAAATTTCTTTTTGGAACCCCTCTAATCTATATTTGGTGTTGAACTTGACCTGAGTTTTTCAAAACCTAATATAGTTCCAAGCAGCCATTGTTTTACTTATAAAATACCTTCATATATATATATATATATATATATATATTTGTTGAAAAAATGTATTAAAATAAACCCCTCATTTGGCATACGCAGGTTAGCATTTGGGCAAAGGCATTATGTGTTACATGTTTTAATTAATATTATTATATTATATATTTATAACTTAAGGTTATTAAAATACTATGAGTGTAGCCCATTAGACAGTTAAAAAAGCCCAATAAAATTAGGGTTTAGTTTTAGCTATTTGAGTGATTTTCTTATGGTGAAAATGGACACATGTAAAATTTACAGCCAAAATACAGAACGTTAGATATATAAATCCTAACCGTCCCTTAAGGTTCCCTGACTGGCTACGGCTATTTCACAGTCTCATCACTTTGCCTTACAGTCAGTCAAAAGAGTCCTGACAAACTATTTCTTCTGACTAGTGTTTATTTTGTAGTTGTTCATTCATCCGGTAATTTGATTTTCTGATCAAGAATTAACTATGACTAAAGGTATTTAATCTTCCACTGTATTTCCTAATAAATAAATTATCCTCTATTTGAATATCTATAATTTAATTTATCCTACATTCTGCATCTAAATTATTTCATGAGGTGTGTTGATTATTTTAAATTATCTGTTGAGATAATTCTTCTTCTTAAATATTTAAATTATAAAATCATTGTAATGTCACCATTTAAGGAACGAGTATAGGCGTTTATCATTAACTTCGGATTTATTTTTGGTAAGATAACTTTTTTTGCACTTAAAATATTCATGGAAAATTAACTGATGCTATAACGTTTATGAGGACGGAACAATTTTACTTTACCCAAAATATGTGGCATCATGTTTAGGGTATTACTCATCCGACCAAATTTTAACTAAGTATTTTAGGAATATTTTTATGATTTTTGAGGTAAGTATCTAAACATAATTTAGTTTTGAAGTACGAAAAATGCTAAAAAAAAGAAGAAGCCGTTTTTCATGTTACCAAATGAGCACTAGGTGTCAATCATTTTAATTTGACCAATTTAATTAGAAATATTGTCCAGTTACACTTGTTTATCTTGATTTGCTAATTAGGCACTCGTTAATGAAGAAAAAATTAACTTCTTTTTTTTAAAAAATGATTAAAGAAGTTGAAACAAAACCATATTAAGGTATTTATAATATCTCTTTTTTTGTCAAACTGATTTACCTCACTTATAAAGTGTTATATAATATATAACATGTATTATGTTTAAATAGATTATTTAACTTTCTTAATATATATAAAAAAGTCAACTCTTTTTTTTTTTTTTGCGCTAACAGGAAACTTATTATAAAAAGTCAAAGTATAATCAAGATAAGGGGAAAAAAAACTAAAAGCAAATTAGTCTTAACTTATAAAATAAAATCCTGAAAGGGAACTAAAAGCACTATATATAAGAACACCTTGAACCTTTTTTTCTGATAAATTCTGGGAATGAAGTGGAGCTTGCAATACCCAATTAAATGGGTAAAAACTATAAAAATGAATCCTTGACAGCCCATTCATTTACCAATTTTGCTCTTAATAAAAACAACATACATTAATTTTTAGCTAGAAAAAAAGAGGAGGAAGAAATCGATGACATTAGGCTATCTAAGTAACAGTTCAAACATGTCTTCAGTTGTTTTTTTTTTCCTTTAAAAAATGTTTGTATAGCCTGGTTATAAATGATAATTCAAATCTCTGTTTGTATTTGGCATATGTTACACTGCTTTCGGTTCTAAATATAATATCTTATTCTGTGTCTATAATAAAATCTTATATTTAGGATCGGAAGAATAATATTAATCAATACAACCCTTAACAATAATGATATACTTGGGTGACATAGTCATGGATGATTTATACGATAAATAATTCAAAATATCCGGTATTGCTTGCGAAATGGTTTAGGTCTTTTGGAGCAACAATAACTTTTACCCTATTTACATTATATGCCATTTATATTATGCACATATATATATATATATATATATATATATATGTATATATATTTCTAAATTTAAGACCAGTCCGATTTTAAATACTACTGTATTAATTATATTTACATTTATAAAGTTACGTTGGAATTGGATACATTATATTATTTAAATGATGTTGAGTTGATCTCACTCTCAAAATTTATGGACATTTCTTAGTTAAAAACTTAACAAATTCATATCACCACAACTAACTTCTTAACTCCCAAGTCTTATCATATAGCTTGTTTGGTTGACATTATATTTTAAATGATTTATGATAAATAAAATTTATTTTTCATTGTTTAAAGTATAGACACAATCTTTTCATGTTACCAGATTATTTTTCATCTTATTCCATCTAGCAAGCTCGCTCTTAAAACTCATAATTTCTGTAATCCTAGCATATATAATAACCACGTACGAAATGCATATTATATTTTTGAAGTTAATTAAGACTCGTACGAACATACGCACGTTATATATTGTTTTTTTTTTTCCCCAAAACCCACGTAGGCAGCCAATAAATCTAAAATAAAAAACAAGGGCTAACGGGAAGGTTTATGTCGAAATGGATTGGATAAGAGAAGAAGAGAGAGAGCCCATTCTAATTTAATCCAGATTAATGGTACCCTCCTCATAGGCCCATTTCAATAATTTATTTATTTATTTTGCCATCAATTCAATTTTAATCAAAAAAGAAAAAAAATCAGAAGTTTGAACTTTGAACTCGAACAACACGCTGAGGAAAGTAAAAGACGAAGCCAACGGGCAACCAACTTGGAGCTTGAAGGCGAACAAGAGGCTCAAAATCTCGCATCGTTTCTTTCAGCAGTTCAGACTCATCAATTATCACGGTAAGGTCCCTCCCCTTACCGATCAAATCGGAAGCTCATGTATAATTTCCACCGCTTCAAATCTCTTCTATGCCTGAACACCATTGTTAGAAAATCACCAACCTCACGATGCTTTCGTCTTTGGCAACACTACCCATTACCAGCAGTCTCTCTCAAATTCAGCACAATTTCTTCTCCAGGTGATCGCTCGTTTACTGTATCATACCTTGTCAGCAGTTTAGGGTTTTCCCACGAAGCTGCTGTAAGTTCTTCCAAGAGAGTTCGATTTGACACCTCACAAAAGCCAGATTCAGTTGTCAGCTTCTTTGAAAGCCACGGTTTCTCTAAGGCTTTGATTAAAGATGTCTTTAGAAAGAATCTATGGCTTCTTAATTGCGATCCCCAAAAGAGGATTTTGCCCAAGTTTAAATTTCTCCTCTCAAAAGGTGCTTCTACCTCCGACATTGTCCTCATGATGCATACGAGTGCGAGATTCCTGGATAGAAGCTTGGCGAAACACATAATCCCATTTTATGAATTGTTAAGAGGGTTTCTTAAAAATGATGAAACCACCATTTACTGTATAAAAGGCTATCCAGATATCCTCTATGGTTCTCGAGTGAAACAAGGCATTAGCATGTTGCTTAAGAA
Source organism: Acacia concinna (assembly GCA_037177275.1). Taxonomy (NCBI): domain Eukaryota; kingdom Viridiplantae; phylum Streptophyta; class Magnoliopsida; order Fabales; family Fabaceae; genus Acacia; species Acacia concinna. Next base: position 23,857,347 of record JBAGKO010000008.1, read on the forward strand.
TGGAGTGTCAGGGTCGAACATTGCTATAATACTACATGAAGCGCCTCGTATACTTAACTTTCCAAAAGATCTTGAAAAAGCGGTGGAGGAACTTAAGATTTTGGGATTTAATCCTTCGACCACGCCATTCAGCGCAGCATTGATGGCCAAAGTGGGTTTAAGCAAGTCCAAATGGGAAGCCAAGGTTGAAGTCTACAAGAGGTGGGGATGGTCGGAAGAAGCTTTGTTGAAAGCATATAGGACGTATCCGCGGTGTATGTTAGCAGGCAAGGATAAAATTAATGCGGTGATGAGTTTTTGGGTTAACCAACTGGGGTGGAGTTCTTTGCTCCTTCTCAAAAGACCAATGATTGTTGGATTCAGCTTGAAGAAAAGGATTATTCCTAGGGGTTATGTTCTCCAGTTTCTATACTCCAAAGGTTTGATAAAAAAGAATGCCAGCATGTTCGTGCCATTTATTGTTTCTGAAAAGCAGTTCTTGGGAAGATATGTGAAATGTTTCAAGGAGCATGATCATCAGCTAATGAAGCTGTATGAAGAAAACATGAAGAATGGTGGCATGTCATGTTCATGAAAGTTTCAATCTCAATTCTTTCTGTTATTCTGCCTTATTTTGTGCCTCCTCGTTAAAGTAATTGGCTTACCATGTTTAAATTGGGAATCAACTAATTTTAGTGACTTGCCTCATTTCCTAACTTGAACTGTTTTGTCTGTTTCATCATCAGTACTAGCTAGCCACAGTTTTGATGTATATCAGTATTTAGAATATCTCATGCTTTATCAATGGTTGAATGAAGAATATAAATTTGTTATGGTTGCAAGCCACTGTTGTAATTAGTTATTTCTATTTTTTCAACTCTCCTTACTTGAATTCTTGAGTCACCTAGCGTCCTTGAATTCTTGGTTCTCCAGGAGAAACTCTGTTGTTGGAGCTGGCTGAAACTTCAACATGTACCTACCGTTTAATACTGTTCTGCGAGATAGGATTATGTGGCGACATTATGGTTGCTTAGATTGTCATAGTAGATTACAGGCATTTGATTCAAGTGTTTATAACCAAATGATACCATAGCATTTGTCAAAACTTTTGTAGTGTACTTGATTTAGCAGTCACATTTGGCTTCTTTGTTGCCTATCATAACAGATTATAATATAAGCAAGAGGCAGAAGTTGATTTTTGAATCAGTAGGATCATTGGTCCAGTCTGCCTTACAAAATCCCTGGTGAGCAAGGGTATTAAGCATTATATTTGGTCATGATCAATCCATGAGATATGGTTCCTTTGAGGTGCCCTCTTCATGACTTTTTAATGCTTATCAATGATTATTGTATAATCTAACTTTATATGGTGGAGGATCAACCATTACATTTTGCTGCTGCTTTGATAGCTTTGAACCACTAGTCGTTGGTGTAATCTTTCCCTATAAGTTCTCCAATTTTTTAACCTTGGCCTCTGGATTGAAGTGTATCAGTATTTTCATCTCATGTCTGGTGTGTTTGGAGGTAGTGGTACAATGTGCAAATCTAGTTCTTGATGAGACATATGGGCCTGTTTGGTGTGAGCTGTTTGCTCACTTAAAGTAGCAGTGCGGAAGAAAATAGGAAGCGTTGGGTGATTTTGGCAACAAGAGAAGTTACTTCTTCTAAAAAGTGACTGACATTAATAAGAGCTTGTTTGGAAATAGCATTTTTGAGCGTTTTTTGACTTTTTTACAGAAAAAAAGTAGCTTTTGGCAATTGGGGTGTTTGATAGAGGCTTATAAATATAAGTAGCTTATAGTAAAAAGTAATTTATAAAGAGAAGTTAAAAAAAATGGCTTCTCAAAAGAAGTTACTTTTTTATCTCTCATAAGTAACTTTTGTTATTTTCAATCCAAACACAAGTAACTTCTTCTACTCCTAATAAGTCACTTTTTCTACCTCCAATTCAAACAAAATTGACTTATGACAAGTTACTTATTTTTAAAAGTTTCTTATCATAAGTTACTTATAAAAATAAGTCATTTTTCATAAGTCATAGCCAAACGGGCCCTAAGCTGTGTTAGATAGACGTTAGCGTTGGCTTTTATCACTGTTGAAACACACACGCGGCGAAGCACTCCTCCCACTCTCATGTTTTTTGGGCTGACTCCCATTACAACATTTTTATTTTTTCAAAATACTTCATCTGATATTAATTATAAGGTCGAGTTGACTTTTTAAGATTTTTTTTTTAAAAATAATTACATTATTTTAAAGTATTAAAATTTATCGTTTTATATTTTAAACTATTTTGTTTAACTTATGAACTAATATATAATATAATAAAATACAACACATGATATGATTAAGTAACTTATTATACTATTTTAATTTCTCCAAAAAATGTCAACGGGCTCTTATGATTATGATCGAAGGGAGTATAAAGTAAAAAAATAATAATCATAAATTACTTATCTATTTATCTCATCTAAACATAATTGACTTGTGAAAGTAAATAACTTTTGTTACCCCATCTAAACACAATTAACTTCTTATAAGTTATTTATTTTTATAAGTTACTTATCATAAGCCATTACTTTTGATAAGTCACAGCCAAACGGGCCTTTAGATGTTCTCTTTCAAAAACCCTAGAGCATTGGATTAGGGTTATTACAATCACACGAATGGCTTCGTTTGGATGTAGCTTATTTTAAGTGACTTATTTTTCTAATGGGCTTATTAGAAATAACTTCAACAAAATAAGTGACTTATTATAAGTTGTTGTGTTTGGATGTGACTTTTTCTTTTGATGAAACATATTTGGATGATAAGTAGAACAATGACTTATAATAAAATTTTTAAAAGAATTTTTTTGTTTAAAAATAAGTAAGAGATGTGTAACATCCCAAATTTTTATTCACCAAATTCTCTAAGTATATACAAGATAAGGGGAATAAAAGAATTTCTGGAATGAAATTGGTGATAGTCTTATTATATGTCAGTTTATCCTAGACAAATGGTGTCCCAAAATCATAAAACTTTTTAGTCTAAAACTAGACATGTCAAACTTTAATTTGATATATTATTTGCATGATTTAGATGTATATGTTAAGAGATATGAATTTTTGAAATTTGTCCAATGAAATTCGTTAGTTTCTGGAGCAATGTTCAAAAATGAAATTATTGGGAATCTTTTGATTCCAATTGAACCAAGGAAGTATTTTTCTTTAAAATTAGACTTAATAAGGGACACTTGAGCTTTGAAATTACCTCAATTGGATATTTGTATAATTAGATATGCATTTTCAAAATTAGGTGAAAATTCTATATAGAAATCTGAATTTAAAAAGGGTTAAGGTGCTTAAATAACCTTCAACATTTCTCAAAAGTGCGAAAAAAACCTTTAACAATTTTTGGTATAAAAAATAACCTTCAACTTTTAAAAATGGAGCATTCCGTTAGTTGACCGTTAAGGACTGTTAGTTTACCGTTATTCTAACATTTTAAGGTGTTTAGCCATTAACTTATACTAAAAGTGTAAAAAATAACCATAATTTTTTTTCGCAAAGAGGAAAAAATTTCGCAAAAGTACAAGTCAAAATGCGGACAAGTCTGAGAGTCCCAAAAATTCCCATAAAATCTTAGAAAATAGTAGATGACGTCCAAAACACCATGGCTTGATCAGAATGATGTTTTGGGGTCCGAGGAATTTATTATAAATTTTTGAATATTTTTATAATTTTTTGCCTGACCGAATTTAGGTAGAAACTGACCAACTATCGGGTCTAGGTAGTCCAGTGGGCACATCTAAGGTGAGGTGCTGCCCAACTGCTCTGGGCTTAGGTAGTGGGAACGGGCCAGCAGCAAGGGCCTGTGCTCGATAGGCTGTACAAGGTGGAAGATCACAAATACATATGGTATGATTAGGATATTTTTACACTTTTGGTATAAGTTAATGGTTATTTTTGCACCTTAAAATATTAGAATAACGATCAACTAACAGTCCTTAATGGTCAACTAACAGAATGCTCCATTTTTAAAAGTTGAAGATTATTTTTTATATTAAAAATTGTTAAAGGTTATTTTTTCACTTTTAAAAAAAGTTGAAGGTGATTTAATCTCCTTTACCCTTATACTATAATTTAAGCATTATAATACTCATGCAAATCCAACATCTAGAAGGATCGGTCCTAGCCTGCGCGTATACTCTCACACTAGTGATAATTTTTCTTATTACCCCAATAATTCTATGCTCTCACATTAGTAATAACTTTACAGCTTTCGTGTCTCTTTTTACGTTTGTCTCTTTTCTTCGTTCGTGTGCATCCTACTTTCCCATGTCAAACTGCCTATATTAGGCTTAAATCTCTTAATTTTGGACAACTGAACAACACATAATATTTGCATTCAACACCATTTATTGATAGCAACTAAAAGATAATACTTGATCCGATTTTTAATACTCCATCTAGTTTTAATTATAAAGCACAATTGACCTTTTTTTTTAGAATTCTAAAAAAGTTAATTACATTACTTAATTATAATATATGTTGTATTTTATTATATTATGTATTAGTTCATAAGTCAAACGACATAGTTCGAAGAAAAACAATAAATTTTAATTTCTTAAAATAATATAATTAATTTTTTTAAGATTCGTCAAGAAAAGTCAACTGGGCTTATAATTAGGATCCAGAGCAAGTATAAAGTTTACTTATCTAATTTGGTTAAATTAAAGAGGTTAGTTAATATGATAATATTTTTTCTAAAACACTTTAATCGTCTCACTTAATCATCAATAGGGGTAAATTAAGAAAAATTGATAAATATGATAAATATTTATAATTAATATCAATTCCACAATTAAATCATATAAATGACTAGAAGAACTATTGAACTTCAACTCTTATTAAAAATTAGAATCCAAACCGATCAAGTGATCATATATTTATATATATATATATATAACTATATATATATATATATATAGAAGTCATCTCAATTATCTAAAATTTAAGTTTAAAATTTTCAGCTTCATTCTATGACTTAATTATCGTTTAATTCACCCGTGGATATATCCAACATAGTAGGAATTTTATGTCTTTACTTGAATATTAATTGCGTCAGATCGATATATTAATATGTAATTTTAGACGTGCACTTGTTGATTTATTAGCCATGTAAGGAAAAGTAAACAAGATAATGATGTTGTGAGCAAAAATAAAAGGAGAAAAGCTAATTCTACAGTATTCTCCTTTAAATTAGTGATCATAATTAAAGATGAAATGACTCCATTATATTGTTTTATTTTAGGATTGAATAAAACATCGGAAAAGGTGTTTCCACTTAATTCACAATTATTAGTTTGTGCTTTAATAGTTAAGATTTAATGATAGATAAAACGTACAATTATAAATTTATTATATAACATTAAATTTTAACCATTAAAGCACAATCTAATAGGTGTAAATTAAGTGGAAAAGAAATGGAGAGAATAATTAGTAGAGACACCCTTCTCCCATAAAACATCTCATTTCTTCTCTCCTTGTATCATATCTACAAGGTGCCAAATACAATCCGTCTTATAAAACAAGACGCTTAGACTCCAAAAGATGTTTCTATAAATCCCTTTCACTATGGTGATGAGGCTACTTGACATGGAAACACACAAAAAAACTTCTTTGAAAGATTCACACAACAAGTTATGACAAGCCTGAATGATTTGGTTAGTTTTGCAAGACACTTAGAGCCAAAAGTTCGCTCTTCTTACTCTGAGAACATCAAACTTAATAGAAAGGAACTTGTGAAACTCATGTTGGTTGACGCTGGTTTCATCATTGAGCTGTTCAAAAGCTTCTATGAAGATCAAGTGATGCACAGTGATGCAAAGTTGTCACAGCCACGGATGAAAGTCGCTATAAGGATGGATTTGCTTTTACTTGAGAATCAACCATTTTTTTCCTTAAAGATCTATACAATAAAGCATTCTTTGTCAAACTTGGTGATAAGATGCAACCATTTATTGAGCTCACCTATAACTTTTTTGAGTACTTTACTAGCAAAAGTTAAAGCCTAATTCCACTGTTAAGATCAAGCACTTCACAGATCTTATTATATTCTTTCACTTTCCAAGAACAGGACCTACAACTACAATAAGGCATCCATCTCAACAGGCTAGAGACCATATTCCTTTGTATAGTGCAAGTGATTCAAGAAGCGGGAGTACAATTAAAGGCAGGCAAAAGCAAATGTCTACTTGACTTGAAAATTTCAGGGTGTGTCCTTGAGGTTCCAAAGATTTTGGTAAACTGAATTAGTGAAATTGTGTTTCTTAATATGATAGCTTTAGCACAGTGTCATTATCCTTATGCTTCATACATTATAGACTATGTTATAATGTTGGATTTCCTGATCAACACAAGTATAGATGTGAGAGTCCTAATCCACAAGAAAATAATACACAATTATATTGGAGACGCTAATAATGTTGCTGCCATAGTTAAGGATCTATGGAAAAATGTCATTTCAATGAACTTCAATTCTGAATACCCTGATATCTGCGGAAGGTTAAATAAGGTGTCAAAATCTGTGTCATCACAAGTGGAAGGCAACTTTGAGAAGGGACTATTGCAGCACGCCTTGGCAAATTGCTATCTCAGTTACTGGAATTTTACTCCTCATTTGTTCTACTGTTCAAACCATATTTTCTGTTTTGCAAGTAGTTTAATTTCTATTGGGAAGATTTGATGTTGAAGCGGTTTATTTCTTAATGGGTATATGCTTTTGACTTTAGAACTTTATATATGTGTATTGAGAAGTTTCATATTATGCTTTGAATATGTTTGTTTTTCTTTTTGTTTTGTTTTGTTTTTTTTTTTTTTTGGTGATGAATATGTTTGTTCTGGACAAGTTTATTTGTCTTTCTTTCATTTAAAGTGATAAGGTTGTTAGAAATGCAAATACACTCAAGAAAAAGGTGAATTAGGTGTTACGTTTAAGCATGGCCAAAGTCAAAAATCTTATTTGTGAAAATGCTGACACCAGTTTCCACAAATCACAAGGAGCAAGTGAAGCTTGATTATGTATGCCCCAGACATTGCACAAGTAATTCTTCATGCACCCATTTCCATTTTAAATCTTCCGGATTCTTTGATGTGGACTAGTAATACAACATGCATACGCGTAGTTAATAATGGAGTATCTCAGCTCTCCTTAGAACTGTCTAATAACAATTTTTCCCATGATGAATTTTGTAGATTTTTACGGAGAATTAAACTTCCCTTCAAGTATCTCCTTTTCCCCTGGAAATTAAAGAACAGAGCGCTGTCTTCTTGTGACATTCTGAAGAAACATCATTTCAATGCCACTACTCTCTGTTTATTTGGCTGTGATGTTGAGGAAACTCTGAATCACTTATTTTCGTCATGCCCTTAAATGTGATCCTTCTGGTTTGGAACTTTACTTATCAGACTTCCTTCTTCGAACTTTCAAGAATTTTGATGATGGTTCAAACAAACTTTCTTACGGCTATTTCATGATGGACTGACTATTTGATGTGCCTTTGCTACATACCATTTGGAGAAGGCGTAATAGGGCTTTTACATAATGGGAAATGAGTTGATCCTCTGGATATCTTGCAGGAAGTTAAGCTCTATTCAAATTTCTCATCCTGGGCATTCAACTCATCATCTACAAAAAAAAGAAAGAAAGAAATTAAAGAAAGACCAATTTTGTTTGAGTCGTTCAATTGACTCCTCTGATCCAATTATGATGAATTGTGTTGCATAAGTCTAAGAGATGGGCAAAGCATTACTATCATAGGGTCGTCTGTTACAAAGGATCACCTTTAAAAGAATTTTTAGGGAGGAATCAAGCAATTCCAGGCACTGGCTTTATCGTCAAATGCTTGAGTTAAGAGCCTCTTTATATTGGATTCGTAATACTGGTCCCCTTGATGTTGCAACTAGCCTTTCGCTGGCCATCTATTGTGCGAATAAATGTTTCATTCAACTTCCTACTAATATTCCCTCTAGGCTTGACATTTTCTGGTAGGAAATTTTAGCTTTAATTTATGTTTTTTCCTCTGTTAGTATTAGTACTATTTATTTTCCTTCTCTTGTTGGCTTTTTTACCTTCATGCTACAACCAATGACAAAAATTATTCAAATACTACACTCTTAAAATATTTACCAATAAGCTGCACTAGAACTCGTTCTTGTATAGATCGAGTTTTAAATTACAAAGAACTCGTTCAGACTGTAAACAAGTTTGAATTTTCAAAAAAGTGAATTTGTTTATAACTTGAACGAGTTTCGATTTATCTTCTAATGACGCGACCTTCCATACATAGAACCTTCTTTTTTTGTTTGTCATGCTGTCCCATTGCAAAGATTATTATTCCACATATGGCAGAGGTTCTTATTCTTTAGGTGTAGAGATTCCATTCTCTCGTCAAATTAAAAGCACGTCATTACATGTGTAGCTACAGTATATTTCACAAATATGTATAGAGCTATGTATTCTTCTTCTATATATGCGTGTTGCTTCTCTTGTTTTCTCCAGACTCCTTCATTCCAGCACAAAACCACCTCTCTTATTCTCTCTTCATTCCATGCACAAAACCACATCTTCATTCCATGCACAAAACCACATCTCTTATTCTCTCCAGGTCCCTTCATTTCATCGACCTACTCTGCAATAGTATTTTCAACTTTGAGCTTGATTTTGCATTTGAGTAAGGTACAGTCTCTTAGTTATTATTTTTTTATAATTTTAATATTTCTTTTGTAGGATAATGTTAGTAAAAGATAATCCATCATAAACTAGCTTAGATGTTGATTTTTTTTTCTGATAATTAAAGAAGCAAAAATTAGAGACCTGCATGAGCACAAACACACTCAAGAATAAAAGAATGAACAATACTATTTGTTTTTTTAAATATTTGTCATAAAGAATGAGCAGTATTTTTTTTTTTTGCCATAAAGAAGGAGCAATACCTTTTTTTTTAAAAAAAAAATGCCATAAAGAAGGAGCAATACTAAACGTGTGCATGAGATTGAGCCTCTTTTAAAAAATTACAGGTGTAGACATGTAAATAATTTTCTTATAAAATCAATTTTAGTTTAATTTTTTGATTAGAAGATTAAATAAGAGTTTATACATATTTGTAAAATATAATCTCATTCATATATATGTTTTAGTACTAAAATTTAACAACGTCAATGTGATTAATGGAAAATATTGACATGGTAAACTTAGGTAGTGTTTGGATTTGACTTAAAGCTATTTATCAGCTAAAAAATAAGCAGCTTTCCCTTTTTGACTATTTGGATTTGACTTGTAGATATAAGCTACTTATATGAAAAGATAGCTTTAAAAAAAGCAACATGTTTTTCTTAAGTTTATTATTATTAATATTAATTTAAATACTTTTGTGAGAGTAATCAATTTTTTATTTTATGAAAGGCAATATTTTAAATGTCCCCTTAAATTGTGTATTTAATTTAATTTTATTATATTTTGTTAAATTTATATTTAGATATATTTATATTTTTAGTTATTGGATATATGTAATGATGATATTTTTAGTATTTTCTTAATAATACAAATATATATGTTTAATTTTTATAATTATAATTTAATAATAAGCATAAAATTGACGTATTATATATTATAAAATAGATGTCCCTTTTAATTATTTTATAGTTTAATTTTCTCTAATTTGTAACTACATTGTAATATTTATGAAATAGAATCACTACTAGAAAAAGACTTTTAACGTTTGTTTTAAAACCCTTTCTACTTCTATTTTTAAGGAGTCGTCTATGCGGGAGACGTAAAAAGTTAGCGTCTTTTTTAAAACAACAGACGCCCATAAAGGCGTCAGGTTTAGATAAAACAGACGCCCATATGGGCGTCCATTATTTGGTTAATAAAGGACGCCCAAATGGGCGTCCTTTATTTGGTGGTAAAGGACACCCATTTGGGCATCATTTATTAACCGTTACTAGTAAAGCCTTCACAAATTTGGTGTATTTTGTTGTTGAAGAACACTGTTGAGGAGTATTTCACAGAGGAGACATTGGTGGCGAGCGAACTTCAATAGATGGAGATCGG